>JARVGS010000979.1:25388458-25406832 GCA_031762315.1 Hypsolebias antenori | reverse complement strand
TGTGTGTTGTATTATTGTTAACTTTATTATGTTTCAGTAGCACTAGATGCATTTTTACTCTTTTTATCTGTCTTAACTGTAAAGCACTTTGGTCCGCTTCTGTTGTTTTTATGTGCTATATAAATAAATTGACATTGACATTGACATTTATTTTCTGCATACAGAGTTGTCATGTTTTTTTCCCCTCTGCAGGGTGAGGTTGCGTTTCATCATTTGTTTTAAA
Source organism: Hypsolebias antenori (assembly GCA_031762315.1). Taxonomy (NCBI): domain Eukaryota; kingdom Metazoa; phylum Chordata; class Actinopteri; order Cyprinodontiformes; family Rivulidae; genus Hypsolebias; species Hypsolebias antenori. The sequence goes on along the minus strand of JARVGS010000979.1, from coordinate 25,406,609 downwards.
TAAGGAGTGCAGGCTGAAGCTCACCTTTATGCAGCCACACAGCAAAATGGAAGTCAATAACTCATTCATTGATTTACTTGGATTTGATTCTGTGTAATAATTCTACAACAATACACGATTAATGAAGTTAAACGAAGGGGAAAAACCTATTAAACATTTCTAATCTGAAAAATGTGGTAGTTGTCCCTTTTTCTTTCCCGCGGCCAACCTGTCCATTCAAAAGTCACATAATTATTTACATGAGATCCACCTGTGGGCAATTTAACTATTAAACAAAACAAACGGGCATACCTTATTGAAGAAAATGTGTTGTTCTAAAATTTCTGTACAGATCGAGCTTACTGAACTATTTATGTAACTTCTGATCATAGAGATTGGGTAATACAAAAATAGCAACAAAATTAAAATCAAACAAAAATAAATCCTGTCTTTTTCCACTGGAAGTGTTAGGCAAATTGTAAAGTTTGCATAGTTAGTGATTCATATATTTATGCTGAGGAGAGGCTGCTGCACGAGGATCTTGTTCACTGTTAGAATGTGGAACAAAAAGGTGGAGGAAGACTGATTCAAAGACTTGTGGATGTAGGTCAGTGAGATAGGAAGCTGTGAGGCTTGGCTTCTTGGTGGAATTGACTTTTGTTTTTGATGAACGCTCTTCATTTATTTATTTATTTATTTATTTATTTATTTATTTGTTATGCATGCTGCGAGGAGGTTTGTTCTTAGAAGACATTTAGTATCTTCTAGATGTTTACGTTTCAGAGAAGGATTTTCTATGCAACATAAACCGCTTTATGTTTTATGAAAGGGGAGGGTGATATTTAATGACTCGAGACAAAGAATCCTTGGGAGAGTGGATTTTGACAGCCTGTTGCACACTTTATTGCTCATTTATTTCAGTAAATGTAGATCTGGGCAGCACCAAACGGCATGGACATACAAAGGAATAACTGTACATGTGCTGTGCATCTGCCAAAGGTCATCAACACGATTCTGCGGGTGTTTTGTAAAGCGGTGCAGAGCAGGTATGTGGCACTTTTACAGGCTATCAAGGTCCAGTTTGTTTTGTACCTTTGGATTAGTAAGTTGTTTTATTTTGCTCAACATTTTTGCATCGCACTGCCTTAAAAAAAAAGCTAATATTTGTGTGCACATTTCTTCATAAGTGGCACAGTGGTGCAGTTGGTACAGCTGCTGTCTCTCAGTGAGCAGGTTGGCCTAATTCAAATCCTGGCCATGGGCCCTTCTGGGTGGAGTCTGCATGTTATCTCTGTGCTGCGTGGGTTTTCTCCATGTACTCCAGTTTCCTCACACAGATCAAAACATGCATGTTAGTCTTATTGGTAACTCTAAATTGTCCCTAGGTGTGAGTGAGAGAGTGCATGTTTGTTTGTCTCTATGTGTCCCAGTGATGGGCTTGTGACCTGTCCAGGTTGTATCCCACTTCTCGCACAGTGACTGCTGGATATAGGCACTAGTGACCCTGCAACTCAAAAATGAAGAAGTGGGTAAAGATAATGGATAGATGAGTGTTTGCTCATTGTTTTTTGAGCAAAATCATTCACAACACCATGGATTTTATTGAACCTCTAACTGGATATGCCTCAACAACTGACTAACTTTTAGAGAAAACACAATTCAAAATGGCTGCCACAGCCAACTGACCTGAAAGTATGTAATCTGCGTAGCTCTGCGGGAAATGCAACAAGATGATCTGCAATTGGCAGGAAACATGTAATAGTTTTTTAATTTAATTTATTTTTTTTTACAAATAGACCATAGACAGTGATGGTAATGAATCACACAAACAACAAGTAAAAGTCAATTAGAAGTCAAATAACAGGAAGTATGCATGGATATACAGTATCTAGACCAAAATGCATTGCAAATACTGTACTGACTTTCAGTATGCTCATTAGTGGTCATGAAAAAGTCCATGCTCACGTTTTCTTACTGCCCAGAGGTGTCCAATTCTGGTCCTAGAGGGCCACTATCCTGCTGTTTTTGAAGTTCCTCTGCTCCAACACACCTGATATGATTCACTAAGTGATTAACAGGCTTCTACAGAAGAAGAAGAAGATTCAACCACTGAACCAGGCGAGCTGGAGCAGGGAAACACGTGAAACATTCAGGATGGTAGCGGTCAAGGACCAGGATTGAACCTCTATTATAGCCTATAAAAACATGCACACATGCCTGTTTTGAAATCAGATAATTCCCCACATTCAAGAGAATGCCTATGCTAAACATTTCACCACCATTAAGTGTAGTGTTTCCTGTGAAAGATAATGAGTTCAATGCATTTTATCCATTTATCAAATGATATACAAAATCTGTGCAGATGTAGACTGACAACAGATGGGAAGAGATGCTACACAAAAAACTTTGCTTCATTAATAAAACTACTCTGATCATCTGATTCAGGAATGGGCCAGGTTTTTGTTAATTGTATTTTAATATCAAAATCTAAGATGTGTGTTGCTCATTGCAATATTAACTGGGCTTTTGGCTGGTTTGTTAAGACATGCACCCAATAGGAGAGGAGGACTCAGTCAGTGATGGTTCTAGAAAGACAGTATTTCTTGCTGGACATCACTATCAGCTCTGTCTTGTTGGACCAGAACAAGAATGTGTACAGAGCAAAGACAGAAAATGGCTGAGCTCCCAATCAGAAAGATAGTCTACTTCTTCTTTTGGCATGTTGCTAAATGATTTACAAGTTTCTTGTTTACGACGTTATGCTGTGCAATGAGACAGCACAACACATGGGTGTAACTCTGGTTAAACCAAACTGGAACTACATTCTGGTTGGCCACTTGAAGTGTTCAGTTTTAATTTTCCATTTATTAATTCATGAAAAGCAAATTCACAACAAAAATCAGCCTCATGGACAGAAACTGGAAGCTCTGTTTACTATTCTACTTTTAGAAACGATAAGAACAATAAGGTATTTAACGTAAGATGGAGCGCAACATGGTGGCTCAACTGGTAGAGCTGCTGCCTCTCAGCGAGCAGGTCCCTGGTTCAAATCCCAGTCCAAGGGCCTATCTGGGTGGAGTTTGTATGTTCTCTCCGTGCATGCGTGGGTTTTCTCCAGGTACTCCGGTTTCCTCCCACAGACCAAAAAATAAACATGCATGTTAGGCTGATTGGTGGCTCTAAATTGTCCCTAGGTGTGAGCGACAGAGTGAATGGTTGTTTGTCTCTATGTGGTCCTGTGATGGACTTGCGACCCAGCCAGGGTGTACCCCGCCCCTCACACAGGGATTGCTGGACATGGGCACCGGCGACCCCCGTGACCCAAAAATGGAAGAAGCAGGTAAAAGATAATGGATGGATGGATGTTAAAGAAGTTTTGATTCTGTTATGAGACAACCTTTATTCATCACTGATTTATTTATTTTTAACTTTTAATTTAGGCATTTACTGTATTTTTCAGACTATAAGACACACAAGATCCTTTAATTTGTCCTCAAAATCCAACAGTGAGCCTTATAATCTGGTGCACTTTATGAATTAATTCTGATTATGCTTACTGACCTCAAACTGATTTTTTGGTGGTACACGGCGCTCAAAAATCTGTCAAAATGTTTTAGTTTGGTTTAATGCACCTTATAATCCAGTGCACCTTATAGTCAGAAAAATATGGTTCTTTAAAAACCTGTTACACCAAAACTTAATCTCCCTCATTTTCTAAATGGCCATGAAAACAACGCCCCTGAATGTTGAATTCATTAAAATAAGTCAGAACCTCACCGTATGGCTCTGCTGAATGAGGAGTACAGTGGGCAGGGAGGGATGTCCTTTGGCTTCTTCAGGGCCCAGTAGTAGGAGGCGAAGGCCCCTGCCAGGGTGCACTGGCCCAAGGCAAAGATAAAATTGACCAACCACAGGACCACAAACAGGTTACACAGATGGAGGACTAGGATGTAGTGGTGGTACACACTCTCCCCACCGTAGAAAGCAAACAGACACTGAGCTCCGGGACAAACTTTGGTAATATTGGTTTGACTGAAGGTCTGAAAGAAGCAAAAAGAGACTGTGACTATTTTTCTTTAGTTTCTGTCATTACTCCTGTGTGAAATTTAATTTGATTAAAAAATGCCTTGGGATCATAACCTTGTTGTATACAAATTATTTTTAGATGAACACATCAGCTTAAATAAACCCTGCTGACCACTAACTGCAATTTATTTACAAAGATACATTTTATACTAAGCATGAGAAGATAAATTTAATATTTAAATACACACATATTTATATTTAAATCTAAACAGTACAGTTCAATCCAAACACACGTATTTCACAAAGACAAGCATGTTATTGTGCCTGAAATAGTGTGAGGCTAACCTTTGGACTGCATGTGAGGTTTGCATACATGCACCGATCATCAGCGGGCATCACCTTGTAGACCGCCTTACCTGAAGATGCCAAGAAGCTGAGGACACACTAGTTAAGGCCAGAACAAAGGGTATATAATGCCACAATCTGATATTTGGCACAACTAGCATACGCAGAGAGCATCACAACTCAACATCAGCATCTCATGAGTGAGAAGGATACACTGCTGTGACAGCAGAGTAAGATACACAGATGGCCAGAAGTAGAAAGGTGATGAGAGGGTAGAAGAGCGTGGACATGATGTTACTGATGGCCCTAGAAAACGGACGAAATATATGCTTGAAAAGGTCAAATATGCAAGAAACAAATAGACATTTGACCCACACTAACCTGCTTCCCTCCTTCAGTAGTGTAATGGCGATGCTTATCCTCGTTGCTAAAAACATCATCAGAACCACGATGATGGCCTCAACCACACAGAGAAAGATTACTGCAAAACATGAAAAAGGCAGTCCCAATTACTTTTCATTAACACAATTATTCTGTGAGAACAAACACAAGCAGTGATGAATGTGAACTAGTAGAATGAGGCTTAAAAAAAAAAAAAAAAAAATTTAAATCTGAAGGTAATATAAAACAGTGATCATTTGAAGGCCGGTGGTCAATGACAACGTACTAAAGATGAGCCATGTCTGACTGTTCTCAAGATAAATGCTGAGATCTCTTTGGAAACCAATTTCAGAGATGGAGACGTTGGAGTTTGGCTTCTTGCTCAGAGTGGTGTACTCCCAGTAACAGTGCCAGACACCTGAGAGAGAAGCAGACGACAATGATGACTGTTAGCGCAGAACTGCTCGAAGCAAAAAATGTCAAGTAAGTCCCATATCCAACACGTGCATGAGAGGTAGCCACTGGTGAGGTGAGCAGGTTTGTGTGCACTCACCGTAGCCGACGGCAGAGACAACGCCGATAATGACGAGCCACACTATCAAGCCAGCAATGTAGCGCAGCAAAAGAATGAAGAGCAGACTGAGCACTGTAGTTATGGCCAGACCTCTGCAACAACAAGGAAACATCTCACTACACGAAGAGGAGAGCGGACAACTCTTACATACCATATTTTTTAGACAAGTTGCACTTAAAATCCTTTAATTTTCTCAAAAATCTACAGTGAGCCTTATAATCCAGTGCAGCTTATGTATTAATTCTGGTTGTGCTTAACGACCTTCAACCAATTTTATGTGGTTGTTGTGAATGAGTTGAATGACGTTTGACTTATCTGACTGTTTCGTTTCACTTAATGCGCCTTATATTCTGGTGCATCTTATGTATGAAAACAGACACGCACAATGACATTGCACCTTATACTCTGGTGTGCCTTATCCTCCGAAAAATATGGTATGAGCTTACTTACTAAAACAAACCAGTGTTTAATAAGTAAAAACAGGATATATACATATAAACAATTTGTATCCAAACATGAACAAAATAATTATTATATCCTTGTTTTGTTTTCTTCACTGATGGATCAGACACATTTTTGTACCCATAGAGGAACACATATCTCATGCTAAGACTCTGATTATAAAAATAGCCATAATCCACACAGCCATGCTTACACAAGGATCCATATCCAGGAGTTTGCAAAATCCTCAAAGATCTTCATGCCAACTTCTTTGGCATTCAGCAGACTAGAGACACTTCTGTGATGAGGCGGGAAAAAAGGGAGGGAAGAAACAATAAAGATTTATTAAGGCAAAAAGGGATTACACCCAACATATTAAGTTTTATGAGTTTTCCAAAACATTTGTACTGTTTATACATCTCTAACGCTTTCGAGAACAAAAATGAAAACACCTTCAAACAGCTTTAAATATTCTTACCTCTAGGAGTAACTCATATGTTATGATTTATTAAATATCAAAGTAGTACTGTATTCACAAAAGCTCCAACAGATGGCAGTGTACAGTGCAGCAGTTCAGGTCAATGGAGCATCAAATATTTTGCTCAATAAAACGGATGCAACACATCATGAACCCACCTTTGTGAGGATCATTAATTACTACATTACAGAGACAAACGTTGGATGGCTTTATAGAGTAAAAGTCAAATTTTGAAATCCAAAACACTACAATTAGTATTAAAACATCAGTTGTTTCACTGAAAGATGAAATGTATTAACAACTAATGTGTGCAAAACTGCTTGACAGTAAAGACTGCCACACTCAAACTGTCCTAAAAACCCTCAAACCATAAGTCCCAGTACCTTTAATGCTACACCAGTTCACAAGATTGACAATAAATTTGAATAAATGTTTACAATACAGACAAAGTAGACATAATAAAAACATCATGCCGCTATGGGATGAAATCAGAGTTACAAGTTCTGAAAACAGATTTAACGAAGTCTGATTTTGGTCCCTAAAAGTGTCAAAAACATGATCATCAGTAATCATGGTAAATTTATGGACCACTAGGGGGCACCACATTCCTTTCAATGTTTTAGGCTAAAAGTAGAGAATGACTTACAAACAGCAGGTTACAAATATTTACATTTATATGTTCTACTTTTAATCATTGATTAACATACCCGTGATAAAGTGTAGGTGCAGATCAACAAATAGGATTAAAATTCAAACAGTTACTTTAGCAGCAGCATCGTACCCACATCCAACAATTGATGTTTTATACTAAATGATTTTGATTACTTTGCATCCATGTACTTAGAATTTGCACATATTACTGCATAAGTACAACCCTACATGCCCAACGCATATCCCCTTGACAAGTCCCTGAAGCACCAGATCCACCTGACCCTGCACATGCCCAAGCTGTAAAACACACTGGATTTCCAGGAGTATTGAATCAAATGCTTCTTGTAAGAAATACAGAGAAAGCACAACCTAGACTGCTTGTGTTTTCAGGGGGAAAATAACGATATTAAAGCTTCAAAATATCTTAAAAGTCAAATGGCTGACTTGAACAGAACTGCATTTCAGAACTTCTTCGGTTTTGAGGTGCTATGTTTTTCAGAAAACATTTGGAGCTACAACTTCAAAAGCCCAAGTCTAACTACAATTATTATAAAAATGTCAAAACTGTGTGTACAAAGATGTGACTTTCAAGTACTAAATGGACAAAAATGGGTACAAAGTGGGCTGAGGCCAACACAATGTGAGCGGGGGTGGGTTCAAAAAGACCAGTGGCAAAATGGTTTCTGTTTACACCCAAAAATAAGGGTGCCAAATGACTAAGCCGAGTATGATTTTTGCAGAGGGAAAAAAAAAACCTGATTTGGAGTTGTTTGAAAGCTAAACATCAAATTACTGTCTAACCCTGCTTTTTGCATAAATTCAATCCAGTTAAGCTCTCAAGTAGTTTGTTGGTTCAACTACACAACGCCCCAACTTCTCTGTGGTTTGCCTTGACATACCCTGCATAAAACTAACTGCATTAATCTTTGAGATACTCCTAAAGCTCACAGCCATGTAAAATACACACATGATAACTCTGAATGTGAGCCATCTCATTCTAGGCCACATCAGTGACACCTGTTCAGTCATAGCCTTAAATTATTTGTCCAGACTTCTGTAGAAGAAGAGCTGGCATGCCTACTGATAGTTTCAAACCATACCTACAGCATGTACGCAACTTCTCTTAATGTTTTATGAATGAGATAAAAATTGAGGCAAAAAGCCAGGTTGCTTGGAAGCGGGTCTTACTTGGCAGCATCGTTGAGGTCGTTCACACTTCTTTTGTTATTGTCTCCATCTTTAAAGGTGGTCTGATTGGCGACGCGTAAAATTCCATCTCTTGTGTTGAAATCAGGGAAGCACCGCTGAAGGACTAAAACGCATTGTGAATACTTTTAGGTGCACTTACTCGCATGGAAAACAATAGCAAATGTTACGTTTGTGCTTACACAGTCTGCTCGGCACGATCATGGAGGGGCAGTCTTCATCACGGATGACATCTGCAACTGTCTGAAAGGGAACAGAAGAAATTTCACATATCAAACTCAAAGTCTTTTCTAAATCTGACATGTATATAACAATAGTAATAATAATAATAATAAAAATACAAATGTTAACACCTGATGGACAGATTGGACAGTTTGGTAATATTCAATTTAATATCACATTTTAGAGGATTTGGAAAAAAAACAACAACTATGATTCACTTCAACCAGTGACCAAGCTGCTACTTGCTCCCACACAACACCTCACTTTGAATCTTGCACAGTTTCCTTCTAACGTCATTAGCGTTGAGCTGATGCCAGTCATCAGAACACAGCTTAAATGTGCATTAATGATGTTAACTCACTTCTACTTGTTTTTCTAAGCACATATAAATAAGCCCTTTATAACTTTGGATGTGGACTTAAAATTGATAAAACTTCTAAAACATATATATATGGACAAAATAGCTGTCACTGATGAGAGAGAAATCTTCTAAAATGAACTTTAGATACAAAATACACATCAAAGCAACAGTACATGAAGAAAGCATCCAAATTTCAACAGTTATGAATTAAAAAAAAAAAGAATATCAACCTATTTCTCACCTTGCTGCTAGGGTTAAAGCCAGGCTTGCAGAATTGCTTGTAATAGTCCCAGTTGTTGGTACTCGACACATCCAGGAGAGTCGCAAATCTGTCGGGGCACTTGGAGACGCAAAGCTAAAGGAGGCAACATATCCTCTCAGTGAGAACGCCCATCAGCGTTGCATGGTGGGAAAACTGGAGAGAAATGTAAAATACTGAGAGGAAGGGCTTCTTTCTGTCTCTCACCTGAGTTGTAGGGCACTGGAGGTTAATTAAAACCGCAGGATTGGCACATTTCAGCATGTTGAAGTAGAATAATATGGCTTTGTGTCTAAAGACAAAGATGATCCAGACAATGAGGGGATTTAGATTAGACAGATGTAAAAGTCCATTATAGCACTGTGATTTATCAGCAAACACACACATATATAGACACATTGGTGTGTGTAGTGAAACATGTCAGGATTAATCACAAATCATCTTTCTGTACTGTTCTGTGGTCAAAGCCTATTTAGAGCGGGAAGATAATGCAAAGTGGATAGAGTATACGAACAACATAATTACTCCTCTGTCCAGTCGTTGAAAATTTCTACTCACGCATTTGATGTGTTCTGCTGGCCACAAAACTGACCCTGACTGTCAGTTGGATTGACAATCTTCCTGAGGTCACCGTGGAGCCAGGCTACAAACAAACAAACAAACAAACAAACAAACAAACAAACAAACAAACAAACAAACAAACAAACAGCTTTTTGTTTGATCAGCAAATATTTTACTGTTTTGACTATGAGAAGAAACACAGATTTATACTCATGCAACTTATTTATTCTTTCAGAAAATACATTAGGTCATCTTCCAGCAAGAACTGGTAATATAAAAAAAAAAATCAAACGTCTTTCAGTCAGTCTCAAAAATCAGATAACCACTCTGTATAAGTTATGCAAATATTTAAACACGTTTCATCGTTTATATAATTCTGAATTGAAGCAAGTCCTGTACATATAAGCAGGATACAGTAGTCCCTCGCTACTTCACGGTTGGACTTTTGCTGACTCGCTCTATCGCAGTTTTTTAAAGTAAGTTTGAACATGAGAAAAAAATGTACAGGTCACATGATTGTCAACTTTAATACTACTCAACATTATTGGGACAGTACAGGATACAGTAAAGTACAGTAAAAAGTTAACAAAAAAAAAAAAATGCTTCGGACAGGTGCCGCCATTTTGTAGTTTTCTCTCAATAAGCCTACACTTTAACTCCTCATAATGACTACATTTCCCAGAAGCCAACAGGGCCCCGCCCAAAAGCCCTGTTTCATTCTGCTGGAACACAAAACGGAAAGTTTTGATCTGATCAGAAAAAGTTTGGTGCTTTTTACAGTGATTTCGATGCCCAGCGGCTGCAGAGAGCTGCACAAAACCCATCGAACTGGCCCAGAATCGGACTTCCAGACTCATCTGAGAATCTTGAGAGCTGGTAGCCAGCCCACAAAAACTTTAGATTGGGATGCACGCCGCTGAAGGTCCAGCGTTCCATCCGGTGCTCACCTGGACTTGCTTCATCTCTTTCAACTGGCCCACGAATATCTCAGAGCAAGTACGTGCTGGTAGGTAAAATTTAGTAGCTACATATAGGTATGGTGTTAAAATTAGTAGGTTAAGAACATTGATTGTGGGCTTCTACACTGCAGGGTAGGTTTGAAGAAACAGAATCGAGTCGGACCGGAACCGAGAGCTGTTGCTGTTCTCCAGAGCCAGTAAGTAAAATTTAGTAGCTACATATACAGTACTGTGTGTATGTTGTTAAAATGACATACGTTTTTAGAACATTGTAAGAGTGTGGGAAGGATTTATAATGCCATCAAATATATATAAATACTGAAATAAATATAATGTCGCAACTTCACAGGTTTTCACTTATTGCGGGAGACTACTGTATTATGGTTGCACAAAACCCGGTTTCTAAAAACATAAAACAATGGAAACTTATTTACTGTAGGAGTTTGCATAGAAGTGAGCAAAGTTGCACTCACCAAAAAAAAAAAATCTACCAGTATGTTTTTTAAATCTAAAATGAAGCATAACTTTAAGCATGAACAGGTGTCTAACAAGGTTGAGCCAGGTCCTTTGGATGGGTTCTTCTTTGCTGAAACATTTTTGTCTTTTACTAAAGACTGAAGAGAGTGTGCATCAGGACAACTTGAACATGTGCATTTGCTCAATCTGAACAAGCAGGAAACATCCTGAATATGAGACAACACACAAGCCACAAAGGGGATGATGAAAAAGAATTGCTATGGAAGGATACCAGACTGGTATTTAGCTCGCTGCAGATTTGTCAGTGCCTGTTTGTAGGCACATTCATTGTCAGGGCTCCATTGTTTCATTTGTGAGTCGTTTTCCTACCTAAACTGACATGACAGTACTGACAGCTAACTACAGAGACACTATTTAGGAGACAGCACCGAGATGTCCTTCGCACATACAGTAATTTATGATTCACGGGGCCATTTGTGTGAATTAAACAGCTAAAATATAAAATGTCATGAGTTGTGAATAAACTGAGGAAACAAAATCTGAAATAAAAACAGTAAAGAAAGAAAAGAAACTGATGAAGCAAACACCAAAAAGGTAAAACACAAACAAAAACCTAAGTATAACCACTCATTGAGTCTCACACACATATAATCAGGATTTTTTGCTGAAAACTCCACTTGCCATTACATATTTGTGTGATGTAATCAGCAGCAGTGTAGCAAACTCACCAGCAGTGCCCAGAACAGTGTAGCCAAGGATAACGGTGACAAAGATAACGCAGCAGGCCACATCAGTGCATCTTCTGTAAATGAAAACGTACGAGAATAAAAAAACAAAACAAAAAATAACTAACAGCGAGTGACTTAAAAATCAAAGATAACATTTTAATTAACCTCTTGGAGGACAGAGCATTTGATTTACTGCAAGGCAAATAAAATATATAAATAGAGTTCTATTATGTTTTTGTTGTTAAACATTGTTGCAAAAGTACAGTTAGTTCTGTACATAAATGCTGCACACACTCCTAGGCATAATAAAGTACAAATTAATGGTTTTGAAAAACAACCAACCAACCAAACAACCAACCAAACAAACAAATACATTTCATCTGTCCATCTTTCCATCTATCTTTCTTTTCATCCATCCATCACTCTATTCATCTATCTACCCATCCATCCATCCATCCATCCATCCATCCATCCATCCATCCATCCATCCATCCATCCATCCATCCATACACCCATCCAAATGCCCATCTATCTGTCTATCCATCTGTCATCCATCCATTTATCCATCTATCCATATTTCTATCATCCATCCATCCATCCATATTTCTATCATCCATCCATCCATCCATCCATCCATCCATCCATCCATCCATCCATCCATCATCCAGCTTTCTAGCCATCCATCTATCAGTCTATCTATCTATCTGTCTCTCTGTTTGTCTATCTGTCTCTCTATCCATCTATTTGTCTATCTATCTTCTATTCATCTATCACCTATTCATCTATCTATCATCTATTTATCTATCCATCTATTCATCCATCCATCTACCTATCTGTCTCTCTGTCTACCTATCCATCTATTTGTCTATCCATCTATTAGTCTACCTATCCAAATTAGGGATGCATGATATTATCGGCATGGTATCAGTATCGGCTGATATTAACGATAAAGTTAAATATCGGCCATTCCATCTAAATAACTCACAGATGCAAAAGGTGCTGTTTACACACACACACACACACACACACACACACACACACACACACACACACACACACACACACACACACACACACACACATCGTTGAAGTGTTACTTCATCTTCAGCCCTCTTTTTGGCATCTGCGTTTGGTAGCAGGCCAAATTGACAAAGATCATACAGAATAATGCAGCATTTTAATTCCACAGCAGAGAAAGCTATGTAGTCTCTGTAAGTAGGTATAGAGGGAAAAAAAAGCTAATAGTATCGGTTATCAGCAAAATAAGTTCTAATTCATCCCTACTGACCATCAGAGGGCGGTGCTGAAAGCACTGAATGTTCCCTACATGTATGCATTGTTTGAGTAGTAATACCAACGGAGTCACAAGTGTGACACAGATGACCAATCAGAGGCTATATAGCCAGGCGTCATCTGCGGCTCTGCTCCTTTTTTCTTCTTGCACGCGGTTCAATTCAGGGCATCAGCCCTTTGGACCTTTTCCCCGTCGCCGAAAGCCCGACTGCCCGTTGGCTGGAGTAGCATGTTTGCCCTCCTAGGGGCTGCGACGGTTTAACTTTTGTTCAAGGTATTTTTGCTGTTCGTTGGGGACTACCGCGGTTTTTACCCCTCTCCCAACTTGCAGCGTCTAACTACTGTGTGTGTGATTCAACAATGGTGAGTAGTCTTTTTACTTTTATTCTATTCTACTTCCTTGGTTAGTGGTAGCGTCCGGTCCGTTAGAGGCTTCCAACTGTGTGGTCGGTCTGGATTGTGCTCTGAAGTTTAATTACATAACTAGCTAAGTTCTGGTCTTGTTTTTAATTGGTGAATGCGAGTGTTAGCGCACCCTCTCCCAATCATTTTCACCAACCTCATAAATGGTTGGACTGAGCTAGCAGTACTAGCCTCTCTACCTTCTGGTCTGTTTTTTAATTGGTGAAGGCAAGCGTTCGCACACCTTCTCCCAATCATTCTCACCAACCTCATAAGACGATTGAACCGAGCTAGCAGTACTAGCCTCCCTACATTCTGGCCTTGTTTTTTTTATTGGTGAAGGCAAGCGTTTGCACACCTTCTCCCAATCATTTTTCACCAACCTCAAGTGGTTGGACTAAGCTAGAGGAATTAGCCTCTATGAGTTCTGGCCTTGTTTTAATTGGTGAAGGCAAGCATTTGCGCCCCCTCTCCCAACTGTCCTCTTTTACCAGCTGAGCTAGCGGCATTAGAATGTTTGAGTTTCTTTGCCTTAATTGGTGACGGCAAGCGTGCACGCCCCCTCTCCCTCTTCTTGGCCTATCCCTTTGTCCTTGTTTTCATCCTGTATCCTGGACATAGTTGGCAGTGCCAGCCCCTTTGCTGAGTTGCAGTTTTTTTTTTTTTTTTTACTTTGATTGACTTGCATAAACTGCCTAAAGTAAGGACCATGGACAGCTCTCACTGCTGCACAGATTTTGGGGCTGTGCTCCAGGCAGATGACGGTCACAACCTGTGTCCTGCCTGCCTTGGACATGACCATCTGGTGGAGGCCCTGTCAGAGAACCCTTGCATGAACTGCAGCTTCATGCCTCGTGCTGTGAGGGTGGCTCAGCTGGCCCAGTTTCACTCTGAGCTCGGCAGTGACCTCCTTCTGGGCAGGAGGCTCCACCTAGGTGCTTGAAGTGCTGGACTGAGGCTGCAGTCTCTGTGGCCCCTCCTAGGAAGAGGTGAGCCAAGTCTGATCAGGGCCTCTCCCCAAGGGTGGAGCAGCTGCCCGCAGAATTGGCAGAGATGAACTTCCGTTTTCAGGCACGCCAACTAGGGGCTGAGCCAGTGGCAGTGACCGGACTCTCCTCCTCACCCATGCCTGAGCTGGCTGCGGAGGAAGATGTGTTATCCTTGGCTGCCTCTGCCTCTCACTTTTTAGGTGAGGAGGAGGGGCAGTTATCTCAAGTCTCAAAGACTGGTTCACTTTCATCGTCTTGGAGGTGCAGCTAGTGGGCCAGGTGACGCTCGATGCAGGACGTCATGCGTATGGCCCGGAGGCAATTGCAGCTGGACATCCCATAACCAGAGAAGTCCACCCCTGGAAGTGCCTTCTTCAGGCGCGGATGGGCCCCTCCTTCCATTTCCATCCCTCCATCGGAGGAGTACCTGAGGGATATGCATCGTTGCTGGCAGGACCCAAAAATCTTTGCGCACCTCTCCGTGGATGGGCGAGTGTTGGCAGCTATGCTTGAGCTGGCTGCAGCGGGCTTGGATCGCATGCCAGCGATCGAACCTGCTGGTGCCTTGCTCATCGTGTCACCCGAGGAAGCACTGCGCAGTGATGGTCGGTGTCCACAAGCTCAGTGTCGCAAATCCCTCTGCAGAGTTTATTACGCCGGAGCGTGTGCTGGCCGCCTCGACAATTCCATGGTGCACCTCATGTTTGCCATCTCTGCATCCCTTTATGGTACTAGTGTGCGACATCAGCAATGGGCTTTAGCGATGCAGCGCTTCAGGCCTTTGCACTGATGATGAGGGAACTTGGGCGTGTGATGTCCTTCTTGGTCCAGGCTCGCTGACAGGTCTGATTGGTGCAGTCAACATTGACCGAGCCATCTTGTAGAACTCTATGTAATGTCCTGGTGGTGCCAGGGGAGTTGTTCAGTTTGGCTGCCTTGGAAGCGCTGGAACAGACTGACCAGGCATGACAGACAAGGCAGCAGCTTTCGAGCCTTAGCAGGGCGATGCCCCTTCCACCTCTTCTGCATCCAAGGCGCCTGTCGGCTGACCACAGCATTCGGCCACTGCCTCTGGGTCGTAATCGGCCGGGTGGTCCTTACCCTCGTGTGGTTCAGCAGAGACCCAACAGGAGCGTTTGTGAGTCGGTCCACCAACCAGCTGGACAGGTTCAGACCGGGGACTCTGGCCCCGACCCCCCCACAGCCCCTAGGAGCTGTGGAGAGAGACGGTGATGTTACCAGGCCGACCGGCAGATATTTCTCCCACCAGCAGCTCAGTTACTGGGCTGCTCACGCCATGGACCCATGCGTGGTTGCCACGCTGACCAATGGTTACAGTTACATTTCAGTCAGTGGCCTCACATTTCATGCCGGGTCAAAATGACTAATAGCCGACTCGGTGAAAGCTCGAGCACTAGACCATCTTCATGGCCAAGGGTGCAATTGAAGCAGTGGACCCTCTGCAACAACCCAGAGGCCATTACTCAATTTATTTCCTCGTGCAAAAGAGGACGGGCGGGTTTTGTCCCATTTTAGATCTGAGGGGACTCAACCAGTACCTAAGGGTGCTATCCTTCCACATGCTCATGACAGCAGAGGTCCTTCAAGCTGTCACGAGGGGAAATGGTTCACGTCTATAGACCTGAAAGATGCTTATTTTCATGTGCCTATTGCGGTAGAACATCTCCGCTTTCTCAGGTTTGCCTATCAGGGTCACCACTGGCAGTTCCAGGTACTCCCATTCAGGCTCTCTCTTTCCTCGAGGGTGTTCACTCAGTGCATGAAGGCAGCCCTGTCTCACCCCTGCAGGCCTACAGAGTTAAGGTTCAGCTGTACTTAGACAATTGGCTTCTCTGTGCCCCGTCTCGGGCCTGTGCCTTTTGCAACATGAACTGCCTGCTCACTCATGTCCCAGTTGGGCCTCAATGTCAACCTAGAGAAGAGCTGCCTGATCCCATCACAGATGATCACCTTTCTTGGGGTGGTTTTGGATTCACCCTCCATGAAAGCTCGCCCATCCGCTCAAAGAGTGGGTGGCATACTCTAGTTGGTCAGTTGGTTCAGGCTGGGCAGGCAGCTCCCCTACATTGCCTTCCTGCAGCTACTAGGCAAACTGACCTCAGCCACTCGGGTGGTGCCCTTAGGCCTGCTGTCACTTCACCCCTTGCAGAGGTGTCTCAACAACTTTTGCCTAGATGCCAGGCTGCACTGGCATCGCAAGCTTGCAGTGACGTGTTCATGTCTTCATGCCCGGACTCCATGGAGGGATGAATATTATTTGTCCAGTGGTGTCCCCATGGGAGTGGTAGTGTGTTGCAGGAAAGTGGTTGTGACAGATGCCAGCTCCATGGGATGGGGCACTGTGTGGCAACGCAGAGCGGTTCAGGGGCGCTGGTGCCAAAAGGACCACTTCAAGCAAATAAATGTGCTGGAGCTGCATGCAGTGCATTTGGCACTCAGGTACTTCCTGCCCCAGCTGGAAGGGGGGCATGTTCTCGTTCAGTCGTGCAATACCTTTGTTGTCTATCACATCAACAACCGGGGGGGCACCAGGTCAGCACAACTTCTGAGAGTGCCCAGAGAGCTCATGGAATGGGCCTCTCTTCACCTGTCCACCCTGTGGGCGGCATACTTACCAGGGCAACACAATCAGGTCACAGATTTTCTCTCCCATCAGGGGTCTGCTCTGGAAGAGTGGTCCCGCCACAGTGACATAGTGATGATGATCTGGGACTGTTTTGGTCAGGCAGAGGTAGACCTGTTTGCGACAGAGGAGTCGACTGTAGCGGCAATATAATCTAATCATGCCGGCATCAATGGCTGTGTGGTGGGGAGCCATAATCTAGTCTCTCTTTCTCTATGTGGTGCCCGTAGGTTGCACCTGCCGATGGCTCTACGAGCACCAGATTGGGATCTGCCCTTGGCTCTCAAAGCTCTGTGCCGCCCTCCGTTTGAGCCTCTGATGCAGGCAGACCTCAAGTGGCTTTCATTTAAGTGTAACCCAGTGTCAAAAAGTGTAACCTAGAGAACATTTGAGTGATGGACTGATTGAACAATAGCCTCACATAGAACATTTGAGTGAAGGACCAATCGACCAATAGCCTCACACAGTCTAATCTGACATCAGCCAATAAGGTTGATGTCAAAGACGCTCACTGTTCCTTTTTTCCCCCCACTCCTCTTTACTGCCACTCCATGTTGCAGATAGTTTCGTCAGACAGAGGAAAGTAGAGGAAGAGATGAAGCCGGATAGAATTAACGGTACAATCATAGCTTCAGAAACTCAGAGATCTGTAAAACTCGGAGAGC
Organism: Hypsolebias antenori; assembly: GCA_031762315.1. Lineage (NCBI taxonomy): Eukaryota > Metazoa > Chordata > Actinopteri > Cyprinodontiformes > Rivulidae > Hypsolebias > Hypsolebias antenori. Next base: position 25,388,968 of record JARVGS010000979.1, on the reverse strand, counting down.
GGTAAGAAAAAATAAATCACTAGTCCAGCTCTACAAAATATACTTTTCAGGATAGCAATTTCATATTTTATTAACCTCTAGAAAGCTGCTGCTGTGAGCAGAGAGAAGTCCGGAAATCTCCGTTGTAACTTCAAATAGCAGTGATGAGTGATAGTGGGCCTTGTAGCATTTTAACATAGAGCATTGGTGAGGGCTACATGTGCTTGTTAGCCGTTTAGCACAGGGAATGCTCTGAAAGCGGCTAAACTATTTAGTGCAGCTAAAACTCAGTGAAGATAAAATGTGCCCCAAGAGTGTGTGTAAATATTGTTGAGGATGCATTATTTTCATGTATTCTGCTAGTATGAATAAGCTACCACTAGGAATGCGCGATATAAACGGTACATGGTAAAAACGATAGACATTTAGCTTACGATTGAGATCTGTCTTTTATCGGCTAACCGCAGTAATGCTGTCTGATGTAAAATCAGAGTTGTCCGATTTAATCTTTACTTTTTTTAGTTTAAAACT
>JARVGS010000979.1:25203487-25213666 GCA_031762315.1 Hypsolebias antenori | reverse complement strand
GACACATCTTTGCTATAATTTTCAGCAAACAAATAATTGTTTTTACCGTGTTGATCTTGTTAAAGTCCTTCTGTGCATGCTCCTGTGGCCATTTGGCAGCCAGTCCATTTTTGGCAAAACACCGGCCCACATTTCCGGGTTGTCAGCGGTGACGCGTAACATACGTGACGCGTCAGCGGTGACGCATAATAGATGCGACTTATACGGCGGTGCGACATGTTTATAGATTTTTCCACATAATTGGACATAATTGGACTTATGAGACTTATATGGCGGTGTGACGTGTATGGCAGAAAATATGGGAATATAGTGCACAATAGAATTTATTCAAGTTAAGATATGTTACTCGAGTGCATTAGTAATAGTACAGATGTACAACAATACAAGGTGCAATGTGGCAAAATACAAAATACTAGCATGAAGATAGATATGTTTAGTAAGCTTGTTATGCTCTTATGCAAGAATTATTTTGGCATATGTACATAAGAAAAAGTATTTTGCAAACATTGAGTTTGCTGTTTTCACAGTTAGCTGGTCTTTTATGTGTGTGGGGAAAATATTCTTGAAGTTTGCATGAGTGGTTCAGCAGTCTGATAGCCTGTGGGGAAAACTGTAACTGAGTCTGGTAGTTCTACAGTGCGTACTGCTGTAACGGTTGCCAGAAGGTAGAAGGGTGAACAGACCATGTGAAGGGTGTGCATGGTCTTTGATGATGTTGATGGCTCTTCTGTGGCAGCAGGAAGGGTATAGGTTCTGGATGAATGGTTGGGCTGATCTGGTAATCTTCTCTGCTGTTCTGTTCTATAATAATAATAATCATTCATGATTCAAGCACGTCATAATCAGACAAAACAAACTTCATTTTATGAATATGTATTTTTTTAATCGGAATCTTACAAAAATTGTGTAAACATTTGTTAATTTGTCAGTAATTAAGAGTTCTAGGACAGCAAAGGTGCAGAAATAATCAGACAGTATTGGGGTCAAAAGTAACTTTAAAGAAATCAGTTCAGGCGGTTCCGACAGAGCCCCTCAGGTTCAGGTCATAGTCAGAACAGCGCTTCATGCTACACCGATGTGCATTTGATGTGCATCATGTGAGAAACTACAGAGACAGAATAAGGGGTCAAAATTGATAGGCCATTAATAATTGGTGACAGGTAGTCATAACGTTTATTTGGCAGGTATGCGTGAGGTAGGAGGCAGTAACTCAACTGATCCATGGTTTAAAGAACAGCAACAGGTTGACAGGCCTGTTTTTGATGCCAACAGACTAAACAATGTGTTAAAACACATTTATTTACTGCTTCTTCGTAGCAGAATAAGGTCTGCTAGCAAATCCGTTTGCACAAATTTTCTGTATTAAAAGAATAGAATAGAATAGAATAGAATAGAATAGAATTTATTGTCCCCCTAGGGGAAATTTGTCATGGACTCAGGAGTGTATAGCATAGCAACAGCTGCCCAAATAGACAGTAAACACACGTACAATTCATATAAACAGCTAAAAACAAAAACTACATACACAACAGTTAATGCATTTCCCTAACTTGTAATTTTATTCCCACCTGTTGCACTTGCAGGCCTCCACATCCACGTTGCTCTCCACATACCTGGAAGGGCAACAGCCCTTCACTTACTCAGCGATGAACAAAACTCCTTAAGGGGTCATGCTGGATTGCTGATTGTGTGGTCAGTCCGTGGCTTAATACGGGATACTGCTCGTCCTCTGCAAACAGCCAAAGCCATTTTAAGAAGGTTTTATTTTCCCTGAGCAAGACATAAACCCAGATTATAAAACAACAATAAAACCATCCCTTATGTTCATCTCATAAAACACTGTACAATAAAGCTTATGGCTAAGAACTGGACTTAACAAGTGCTCTTACCAAAAGGCAGGTACAGTCGATGAGTGAAGCGTTTGCAATGGATTAAGTGGAAGTTTAGCTGTCAGGAAACACACATCTTTGGTATTTAAGGTGTACTCAGTGTACACACACATGCAGAGACAGTTGTGTCTGAACTTCCAACAACGGGCAGGAAAAGAAGCCCATTCAAAGTAAAACAGACATTTATCTGGTGAGAAGTTCAGTAAAGTTCTGACATGTGAAGAGGAGAACAACTCCAGAGTGGCTTAAACTCAACAGATGAGCCTCAATTTACTAAATGTTTGAATCCATATGACCCACAGATGCTTTAAAGCAGATTTAACAACAATAGACAGATGTTGGATGCTGAGAGGTTGGGGAAGTGGTTATCACACCGGCCGACTTTTTCCCCTCGTTCTATTAATCTGGAAAAGACTAAGAGCTGTCTCTAAGTGCTTCTAAATCAGATAAAAGAGACAGAGAAAATCAACTTCTCTGTGTAAGCGTGCTCTGCTTTGTGACGCTGATATGGACCAGAGAGGATTATTCGTGGATGGGAGGCTGGCTTTGGAAGATCTACAAAGATGGAAATATGGATGTTCCTGCTTTATAGGATCATGACAGTGAAATAGTGGGTGAAAGCTCCTATTGTCATGCAAAGATCCTTAATGGCTCTGATGCAGATGCAACACTGTTGCAGTGTATTTAATAACGGAATGGTCTGAATTTAGGCTGTAAATTCAGCTGCATGCTGTTCAGTGGAGCTGTCAGTTTTGCATTCAGATGTTGGTTAGTGGTCATATAAGCAGCGCCCCTTTCAAGCCCCAGGCCTTTGGTGAACATTTTTAATTTTTTCAACACCAACTTGAGACCCAACAAAGTTAAATCAGGTCTTCTGGGTGGTATCTTTTTGTTGAAACGTTTCATCTTTCATCCAAAAGACTTCATCAACAACAAACTCTGTCTTATAAGTAGCACCCTCACATAGTTGGTCAACCAGTTTGATGGTTCTCAGTTGGTTTCTGTAGTCCGCCCTCTCCCCCCCGACTTGTTTGAGGCAGCCGTGGCCAAAGTGATATTAGTATGTCTGGATATTTTGAACCACTGCTCATGACTGCCTCAAACAAGTTGGCAGGAGAGAGGGCAGACTACAGACACCATCTGAGCACCATCAAACTGGTCGACCCATTATGAGAAGGTGCTATTTATAGGACTGAGTTTGTTACGGCTCCTCAGACTGATGAAGTCTTTTGGATGAAAGATGAAACGTTTCAACACAAATAAACCGTCCAGAAGACCTGACTTAACTTTGTTGGATTTATTACCTGGATTATTGAGCATGAATCAGATACCTACTTTTTTTCCCTTCAACCTTTATTAAGACAGGTTAATCTCATTGAGCCTCGGGGGCTCATTACAAGAGAGACCTGCATTTTAACAAAGAGCGATGACAACAGTGGACAAACACAACAATGATAGATAATCATAAAGGATGCGTACGAATTGAGATTTTTTTTAGCAAGTGTAAATAAAATGGTATTTAAAAGGAAATGTAAAAAAAAAAAAAAAAGGTAGATTGTAGGGCGATGCAGAAAACTTAAAACAAGAACATGTCTGCAATGGTTTTTGCCAGGAACTTAACAGATGTTTGATACAAACTTGATACTTTGTGATGCACCTGGGCAATAAAAAACCCTTAACAGGCCAGGATATAATGAATTCATCACATGTACTGTTTATTACATCTAATATTTGGGGTGACTTTAATCCAGTAGGAGGGAGGCTGTCTTTGAATTGAGTGGTTGAGGGTTCAGTTCTCACCCCTAGCAACATGTTATGGAGGGGTGGTGGAGCAGAGATTAGAGAAGATGATCAGAAAGTCACAGGATCAACTCCTGATACGGTCAATATCAAAATGTGGGTGTAAAAGGTGAAACACCCACACCTGCCTCTACCCTCATTTGCCCTACTCTGGGCCCCTGAGCAAGTCCTTTAATCCCACCATCTGCTCCCCAAAACAGGTCTCTCTTGAAAAAGAGTTCTCGTGGCAATGAGATTACCTGTATAAATAAAGGGTAAATGAAAAACAAATGTTGAAGATAGGTCACTGAATGACGTAGTCGCTGATTTGTTTGCCAGTGTAAGATGCATGTACGTGTATTTGTAAGTCACTGTATGAGTGTGCGTTTCAATGGGACAACGAAAAACATTGAAAGGTGCTTTGTAGGATCTGAACAGGTCAAAAAGGTTTCATGTGAGTGCAGTCCTATTACAATAAGTTTAAACGGTGTTTGTGATGTATTGTTCTTACAGTTTTTATTGTACACCCACATGTAAAAATTGTGTACCGTACATGGATAAAGATACAACATATAGCTAAAAAAAAAAAAGTCAAATTTGCTGTTGTCATTTGTCATACTTTTTTTTTTAAAGTAATCTACTTTTTTATGTGTGTGGAGTTTTTTTGGGAAGCTAATGAGCAGTTAGTATCTGTTGTAGGTAACTCTTTGAACAGCCTCGTTCTGCAAACACTGGATTCTGACCAGACTGACGAGCTAGCGAGCCATCCATGTGCGATCAAGACAAAAATTATAGCCCTCATAAAACAACTTCAGTTTTGAGTTTTTGTGTTTGTTGTATAAACCTTGAATTCCTTTTGATTTTTCATTAAACATCTATATACACAGAGCTCTATAGTTATAGCTAAGTACAAATAATGACAGCAGCAGTTAGCTGTAGCACATCTGGTGCTGCTTAATGCACTTCCAGCGTGATTTTCCCAACACTTTTCCCAGAATAATCATGTCATTAGAAATTGATGGCGTGGTTTATAAAATAGCATTTGCATGAACCATTGAAACAACTTTCAGAGTGAGCTTGTTTTAAGCTAGCAGCAATCCATTTCAGTCTATTAGCTCATCAGTCCAAATTAAACACCATTTCTCCTAAACCCTGCACCGAACTCCACTTGAAAATATTGGGATGAGTCTCTTGAAAACCGGAGTCGGTCCATCTTTGTGTTGACTGTGACTCCACTCTGGGTCTCTGATGTTTCAGTCTCAGCCCTTTCCCTGGGTGATACTTAATTACTCGGGATAAATCCACCGGCAATTTGTCAGGCTGCTCCAACATTCCCACCCACCGACCACTTCCCTCCTCTCTTCCTCCTCATTCTAAGCTCATGTAATGAATCACTAATCACCCAGTCCCTGATGAACATCCCCAGCCTATTATCTCTTAATTACCACAATAAAGTGGCACCAGCACAGGCCAGCAGAGGGCACGGAGTACAAAAAAACACAAGGAGCACCATGTAAGTGAGTCATTGATTTAGATTTGATTTCAAAAGTCAAAGTGTTCTGTGTGTGAGTGGATGAGGGTGGTGTATTTACAGTTAGGCGGTGAATTATGTGTGTCACTGAGCCTGTATACCTGCGAGGGCCTCCAGCTGTAGTAGTTTATGTACATAGAGCCAGAACTGGCTTGCTCTCCATCTCCGTTCAGCTTTCTGACCGCCGGGCTAAAAACGGTCCTCTTGTGGAGCAACCGGGCTGTGGCAGAAAATGGAGCCTCTAACTCACAGAGTCATTTGCGGATGCGACACTTGGGGTTTGAAGCGAGTTGCTACAGCGCAAAGATAGAAATTGGAACTGGCAGCAAACATGAAATGGGGTCAGGGGATTTGCCCCTGATGGACACACACACACACTGGCTCACCCACACATGCTTAGCACATACGTCCGCACAGAACATGTGAGTTTGAGTCTGTTTAATGAGGCTTGTCTGCTCAAAAGAGAAATATAGGACACGTATGAAAGATCAGAAAAACACTTGGTCTGAATTGGTCTCTGTCATTTAGTGCCTTGTGGAAAAATCCTCACACTTAATGAGATTCTCATTGTGTGAATGTTTATGAAGCATTCACAGTTTTGATCCATTTTTCTTCCGTGCGTTTTTCAACGTGATTTTTGTCCTGCCATTTTTGTTCTATTTCAGCAAATCGTAAATCAACATGTTCAGCTCTTTTAGGACAATCCTGCTACAACTTTTGGTATTGGTGCAGCTTTAGCTCTTTAAAATATTTAGCCTTTTCTGCCACTTTTTTTTTTTCCTCATAGAAAATGAATTGAGCTCATTTTACATCTTTCACCTCTTTAGATCTGTTTATAACCTTTTACTGCTCCTTTCACATTTTGTTCTGCTTCAGCTTTTTTTCAACGTCCTTGTTCAAATTTAATCTTTTTTTGCTAAATTCAACTAATTTCAGATGTTTTGTGCTTTTTTCAGATTATTTCTGCTAACTACAACATTTTTGTTCTTCTTCTAACTTCTTTCTGCTCATTTCAGCTTGATATGCTCCTTTCAGTTTATTTCTGCAAGTTCCTGCTTCTTCTATACTATTTCAGCTACTAGTTTTTACACTGTTTTAATCTTTTTTCAGCTAATTCCATATTTTTTACACTCATTTCAACTTTTTCTGCTTTATTAAGCAAAAAAAAGTGCTCTCTTCACTTCCTTCTTGTAATTTCAGCTTCTTTCGGATTTTTTAGCTACTTTTCAGCTGTTTTTTTTTTTTTTTTCAATTTCAGCTTTTTTCAGCTAATTTCCACTTTTTGGTGCTCATTTCTGCTTGTTTAAGTAAACATGTTCTTGCTGCTTTCTTCTGCTACTTTAAGCTTATTCTACCTTTTCAGCTACTTAACATATTTTTAGCTAATTTCAGCTGTTTTCAGACAAATTCAAGTTTTTCTTGGTAATTTCTTGCTACTTTCAGCCTAATTTACTTACGTCTGCTAATTTCAGTTTATGTTCCTTTCAGCTTATTTTTGCTTGTTTCAACTTTTTCTATTTTAGCCATGTTTTAACCATTTTATGCTAAATTTTGCTTTGTTTTTTTTTTTTAAAGCTAATTCCATTATGTAGCTAATTTCAGCTCCTTCCACTTACTCCTGGTAGTTTAAGCTTCTTTCTGCCTTTTCAGCTATTTTCAGCAAAGTTTTTCTAATTTCAGCTATTTTTGTGCTAAATTCAGCTTATTTATTTATTTATTTATTTTGCTAATTTTCTCATTTTTGTGCTCATTTCTGCTTATTTAAACTTAATTCAACAACTATGTGTTCCTTCTTCTGCTAACTTAGGCTTGTTCTAACAAGTTCGTCTGCAATCAGCATTCACACTGCATTTTTGCAGGAAATGCAATTACTCTTGATTTTAGTTTATATTTATTTATTTTGAATGCTTCATGCATTGGATAGAAACTTGGACGACCCAGTTTTTGTGATGGAGCAGATGTTTGTGGAACGTGTGGAATAAGAAATATAAATTCCCACACTCCCTGTGCTGAGTCTACAAGAAGAAGGTTAAAAATTACAATATTTCTGCTTGTTTAAATCAATCCAACAACAATTAATTTAAAGTGTCCATAACTAACAGGTGCACCCTGCTAAGTGTTTTTAATCGCTGTGGCTTTTTCCAGTTTAATCTCACTAATTTTGACATATCCCTCAAGGATCTTAAAGCTTAACTTCACAAATGAACAAAAAATGTACAGACTTTTCTGGAATCCTGGTGTCTGTTTTTTTGTCAGTCCTTCACTGAAAGCCTGTCAAAAATGGTTAGCTTCTCCTGCGCAACTACTTCTTTGCATCGCAGCTCTAAGTCTTGCCCTCGGTCTGCACAATTTCTTTCTATCCTCTTGTTTCTCTCCTTTTGTTTAGATAAAGCGAGGGATTAGGAAAGATTTGCCCCCATAAAGCAGCGGTTTGATGGGCTTTTATCCCACCATGTTGCTAAAGCTGTGTAGACCCTGGATTAGGGCCTGACAATAGAAACCCTTGTGCTTGGGCCGCAGCCTGAGGGGCACAACTGAAGACCAGCTCTGAGAAAGAAGCAGGAAGCAAACCTGCCAACCTCGATACGTCAAGTCTGCCAGAGGAGCCGTTCAGAGGAGCAGCGCTGCAAGCTCGATACAAGGAGCGGCGCAAACATCAGCACCACGTCTGACTGTACCTTCATGATGGGTTTAAACCAAACATCCAAGCACCTGATACGAACGTTTGAAATGTAAAATACACAAGCCTTTAATTTGGTGTTTATAGATGCTCATTAAAAAAAAGTCCTGTTCGTGTTTCTAAATGTTCATCAATGAAACTAAATCGAGGTTGTGGAGAAAACGTGTTCTTAATTGTATAAAACACCTGCAAAAGCTTTTCTGCCTTAAGTGATCATAATGATTGAAAATTTGAGTTTAAAAGTCTAATAAATGTGATTATGAAATGGGGGCTTTCTTTTAAATACAGTAATTTTATTTGAGGAGACTGCCATCATTTAATGTGCGTAATGTGTTTGTGTTTGCTTGAGAAGCAGACTTCCAAATGATGAGTTACCTGCAGATGATCAGATATTTGAATCAATAAAAGAACAGATACGTGACACAAACTCAGTCCCACAGAGATTTATGAAACATTTCTGAATTTATTTAATAGAAAGAAAGAGAGACAAAAAGATTAAACTTGTGAGAAAACAGTGCTTTTTTTTGTCTTCTGTTATCTTACAATAAACAACCATTAGGTGTAACAGCAGTTTGTACCATAGTTATTTTGTGATTTTTTTTTTAAATAATTCAATTTATTTATTTAGTTTATTAACCTTCATACAACCAGGCAAATCCCATTGAGATCACAGATCTCTTTTGCCACGGCGGTCTGGGCCTGAAGGCAGCCTAACATGCATGTTTTTGGACTGTGGGAGGAAACCAGAGAACATACAAACTCCTCACAGAAAGACCCAGCTCCAACCTGGGGATGAATCGTTGAGCCAATAGCCTTCTTGCTGTGAAGCAACAGTGCTAGGTTCAAGGTTCAATGTTCTTTATTGTCATTCGCATCACGTGTGGTACATGAGGTGGAATGAAAATGTGTACTCAAGGTCCCAGTTACACACAAAAATAGCAAAAATATAAAGTATAAAAAAAGAAACGGTGCATAATATGGTGTATTCAACGGCAGCCTGAACATGAGTCTGCTGTGAGCAGATGGGAATACAGTACAGCAGCTTAAGGTAAGAAATCAGCACCACAGTTAAGTCACATATCATCAACTAAAGTGGCATTACAGTGACATATTTTTTCCTTATAGTGATTATTCTGGTTAGAGATTCATGAGTCTAAAGGCTCCCCCATAGTTCTGCGTACGGCCGTACGCAGCTATATGCACGTACATACGCAACCTTTGCAGGGCATGTACGTGCAAAGCTCGATTTTTACAACTGCGTACGCAAACGCTGTGTCGCACAATGAACTTCCCGGCGCCGGACTGTTTTGTATGTGACACCAATGTATTAAATTCCCCTTCTTCATCCTTGATCTGGACTTTTCTTTTGTTATTTTGCCAAAAGGCAGTGATTGCTTCCTCCTCCATTGACTCCATGACTGAAATGATGAGAAATTAACGAATTTGTCACGAGCGAATTAAACTCAGGTCCAGCGGGGCTGCAGGAGGTTCTGGAGATTTCCTGGTGTGCTGGTCTGATGTGTGGACTGCAGGACCAGCGCTCCTTGTGTTTTTTTTATTTTTTAGAACTTTTTATTAACAAGATATAAACAGAACACCGCTGCAGCTGGAGCTGTCAGCTCTCACCTTTTTTTTTTCCGGCCTGTCAATAAATTCAGTAGGCGTGTCAATCACTTCAGTAGGCGTGTCAGCAAATGACCAATCAGCGACCTCAATTTGTCCCCGTAGGTAAACGCTCCTTGTCTGTGGCGCTGACTGAACCCGACGAAATTAGGAAATAACATCAAGAATTTGCAGCAAAAATTTGAGAATGTACGTGAGAACGTACGCTGGGGTGTGGGGCTGAACTCTCTGCGTACAGTACGCGTGTACGGACGTACGTAGAAGTATACTGGGGGCTTAAAGGTCCACTGACATGATGTTTGAACTTTGCATAAAATGGCACAACATATATATTCAGCTATATATATATTCATCATTCAGCTATGTTTGCTTTTGCAAACAAAATGATAAATATACGAAAATTTCATTCAAAGTCATTTAAAATTTGGCGCTGTGTTTAGTCACGGAAAATCCGGCTATTTCAGCGTAAACGTCTGTGACATATGAAGATGAAGGTCAGCTGGAACGCCCCCTGTTCAGTCCAATGGTGGACATATAGAAAGCCACGGATTTATCAAGTTAAATGAAGATTTTGAGCGATTTGTCTTCAGTTTGGGAAGATGAACTTAGTAAAAGTGTGTCTGAGCTTAACCTTTCCTTAATAAATGCACGTATGTGTTCAAATGAGCTTGAAATAA
>JARVGS010000979.1:25192107-25203387 GCA_031762315.1 Hypsolebias antenori | reverse complement strand
GGAGCACAGGATGCTCTCCACTGCACACCTGTAGAAGGAGGTGAGGACTGAGCTTCCCAGACCAGCTCGTCTCAGCTGTCTGAGGAAGTAGAGTCTCTGATGAGCTTTACTGGTCAGACCGGTGTTGTTGTTGATCCAGCTGAGGTTATCATTCAGGTGCACACCCAAGTACTTATAGCTGGAGACCACTTCCATCACAAATCCTCCTATGTTTGAGGGGGTAGGTATGTTTGCTCCTTCTGAAATCCACAACCATCTCCTTCGTCTTCTTCACACTTATGTGGAGGTTGTTCTTCCTGCACCAGCTCTCCAGGTGTTCCAACTCCTGCCTGTAGCTGGGCTCATTGTTGTTACCACAGCTGTATCATCTGCAAACTTTACAATGTGACAGCATGGATAGGTGCACAGTCATATGTGAGCGGAGTGAACAGGAGGGGGCTCAACACACAGCCCTGAGGGTGTGAACCTCAGAGGTTAGCCCTGAGCTAACCTCTAATCCATCGTCTTGACACTTAAAACTGGTAAGAACTGCTTTGTTCACTCAAATGCTATTAACTCATAACATTAATTGTTTTTGTTGTCAAACCATCCAAACGAAACAAGAATGGTTTAAATTTGAATGACAGTTTTTTTCTCTATGCTAACTAGAAATAGCCAGTGAGTTACTGCACTGTGACAAGAAGAGATCTGAAGCTGAACCACCAACATCTGAGACAATTATACCATTTAATGCCTTCATTTATCCTGTTGACACCATGTATTTTATGTCTTATTCAGCATATTTAGTTGTTTGTTTTTCAAGTGGAAGCCAAATTTTCCTGACCTGATTAAACCAAACCTTGTTTTGCTTTTCTTCATGGTCAGCAGTTCCACCACCAATCATTAATGCAACGACACATTTCTACTCCCAGTTCTGTTTCATGGATTGACATCAAATAAAAGTGCTTCATCTTATCACCTGCATACTTGTGTTCAAAACTAAACAGTAAGGTTTAGATTATAAGATGAGGCGCACTTCACGTTGACATCAGCTCACTTGCTTGAACTAACCTTATCAGTCTGCATAATTAAACTACATTTCTCCAATTTGAAATCTTTCAAAGACTTATCTACAACAGGTAAAAAAAATCATATTCCTTCTATTTTAATTATCATTTTTAAAAAAGAGCTTTGTACATTGACTTAACAGACCTATTTTGTAAGAATTTAAGCTGTTTTTTGAGACACTGTTTTTATTTTGTTGGTATTTAACGCACATTGAACATGTATGCCATACATGTGCACACATCAGAATGGCACAGGGGTGAGATGTGAGAGGACTGTAGATCTATTTAGAATCAGGAGTCCAACACATTGAGGACCGTCTGTACGGTGAACGTCCCACTAATGCACAGCCAGAGGACTCCAGTTGCTTTGTTACTCCAGTCACACAAGTCCCATTGAAGCAGTCACTTCTGAGCAATGCATCAAAATGATTAATGCCACCCAAATGAGCACAAGCTAACCTTGACTAAGAGCACGTGGCAGCCACGGCAGCTGCTTCAAAGCCCCGTGATTTCAAAAAGTTAACTTAATGATAAAAGTTAATGAGCTCAAGAGGCAGATTGCATCAACTTTCAGCTGGAGTTGATGTAAAACGTAGCTTTAAAATGAAAATATCTGGGGGTGAAATTACACATTTCCATGCATGTTAAACCTAAATGCAGATGATTTATAAATGACTGCGGCTTCCTCGCCTGAGCGTCAGATTCGTGCTGCCTGATGACAGACAGAAGTTTTCAGGTGGGAGGGTGTGAACTCAGATTCGAGGAGAGGCTTTAACGAGATAAATTTTAAAATGCTGAGAACAATGAGAATATCAAGAATATCCACAGGAACCTGACATGAATGCATGCATGAAGAATGAAGGCTGCACAGAAGTCTGTTAAAGTCAATCTCCCCACCATCACAGACAGCTACACCTCCAGATGCAAGAAGAGGGCCACCTGCATCATGAAGGACCCCACTCACCCAGCACACACACTTTTTGCCCCGTTCACCTCAGGAAGGAGGTTTAGGAGCATTAAGTGTAGAACCACTAGACTGAGGAACAGCTTCTACCCCTAATCAGGATAATCACTGTGAAAAAACAAATCACTGTAACGCCACTTGATTGTTATGTGCTGCTGACTAGCCATGCTGCTGATCTGCTGCTGATTTGTTTCATGTTGCTGTGTTCACTCATCTGTTCACACAGACTCGTGTTCGTGCTGCTGTTCGGTGTATTGTTTTTATACTTAGTGCTTGGAGTATTTGTAATTTTAAGTTTTTCTTAGTTCATATCTTAGATGTTTTTACTGTTTTTCTTTTACATTTCATACTTTTGTTGGATGTAACTGGGCCCCTGCACAATTTTGTTCCACCACATGTACCTCATGGGGTGAGAATGACAATAAAGAAAACTTCAAGAACCAATGCAGACATGTTCCTGTTTTAATTTTACTATTCTCCTTATAATCTAGCTGTTTTTGCTACTTTGTTGCCATCTTATTTTAACTTGATAAAAAAAATCTGTATGCCTATTTTAAGGCTGTACATACTTACCAGGTCTCTCTTGTAAATGAGTCCTCAAGGCTCAATGGGATTAACCTGTCTAAATAAAAGTTGAATAAAAAAAAATCCTTATGTATATGAAGTTTGAAGGTTTATCCTGGGGTGAGCCGCCAAGAGATCCTTCAAAATGAAAATAAATAAATAAATAAATAAAATAAATAATGAAATGCTGTCAGCAAAGTCAAATATGAATATGTTTATCGCTCTGGATTTTCATTATTAGTTATAAATAAAAAAATATTTTACAATGCCACTGTCGTTTCCTAAAACGTTCTTGTTATTTTTGAACAATTTAAAGACGACAGCGTATTAAATATGGTAATTATCAAATTTATGGCCTAATATTTATTCATACTGAGACTAAAACTTTGCTGTGCAGCTGTACATCCCTCAGCCACAGTAAAACCAAATTATATACGTACTCAGTGTATTTACATTAAGATTACCTTCAATATTTCAACAATAAACACATGGATCATATTTGGCCTAAAGTGTGAGAATCATTGTGTCCATCACAAAGACTTGAAAAGAATTATTTGAAGCACGTGGTGCTGTCAGTGTTACCTTCTGCAGCAGCTATAGATCAGATTTATAAACAATAATCAGAAGCCACATGTTCACAGAACCCCCTGCATCGTCACATGCTCAGACTGAAGACATAAAGATGCACACTGGTGTTTAACTCTCATTTATTAATGTATTTTTTTATTTATTTAGCAGTTTTCACTACTTCCTTTGCACTGTGTCTGAACTGAAGTGTGCAGATTTATGAACGTCATGTTAGAGAAACTGTCTGCTGCATCCCTGCAGGGCCATGAGAGGATGCTGCTCAGGCACCACCCATCAGGACCCCACTCCCCCCCAGTCCTTCTGGACATTAGACTCATTACGTTGCTTTAAAAAAAAGCTGATTTAAGGAAGAGCTGCTGAGAGGAATTCCTCCTCGCCTTAATTGCTTTAGAGACAGATTTACCTTTAAGTTCTTCATCGGTTCACAAGTTAATCCCATTTTCTTTCTTTTTTTTTCTTCTCCTTTAGGCTCAGACGCTCTGCAGCAGCAACAAAGAGAGAGAAAACACCAACAAGAGAAAGAGGGAAATAAATGTTGCTTATTTATTTATAAGAATCACTTGTTGCTTCATCTCATCATCATCATCATCGCCACTCAATCCAAGAAGAGCTGAACTCAGTGTTTGATTAAACACTGAGCCCATGGCAGCATTTTTATATTTTATACACAATTGTTTCAGGAGGGGTTGAATGTGAGCACAGACCACCGCCCCACACACCTTTTATTTTCATCAGTTCAAACTAAATATGCCAGATTTTTTTTTTTATTTTTTTTTTTTATTTACATTAAAGGGCTACTTTCACTGCTCTTAATTCCAGCCTAAACGGTTTTTCCTCGCAAGAAGGAATCTTTTCTTAAAAACATCGAAGAAAGAAAAAAAAAAGTGTGTGTGTGTGTGTGTGGTGGGGGGCATTATTGTTTTAATCCTCTTACCAGCAGTCATTTGAAGACATTTTTGGAGGGTGAAATGGCGTCTTGTCTCCCCAGTCCTCACCCAAATCCCCTCGGGGCTTGGGGGAGTGGGGGGGGGGGGTGCTTGGAGGCAGCGGCCCCGCAGCATCCTCATCCTCCTCCAGCTGCAGACTGGAGAAGAAAAAGAAAAGCACAAGATCTGAACCCGCAGGTCCCTCTGAGAAAGGCCAGCGCTGCATTTCCATTCATCTGAAATGAAAGCTGCGTTCAAGCACTGTGTGAGTTTTCAGCCAGAGAGACTAAATTAAATGCTCCTGGGCGGGGGGGCACAACCTGGCAACCAGGTGACTTCTCATTTTAAATCAAATGAAAGGTGGTTTGATGAAACACGTGGACAAAAGCACCAAGCAGCAGCTGAAGAACTCAACGACAATAAATGTTTTATTCTTTATTATTAACGCACGCAGGTGATGAAATGTTAGATTTCCAGCTGCAGCTCGCGCACAGTGAGGAGGAGGGGGGGGGGGGGGGGGGCGGAGAAGCCACCGGATAGGTTCAAATTCGGAGTCCCCCGGCCACCCCCCCACCTGGAGCACTTTAAAGGCGCGTGGATGGCAGCCCCCCCACCCCCACCTCCACAGACAGAGAAGAGCCGCGGACAGAGGAATACTCCCCACGACATGAACCTGCGCGAGAATCCGAAATAAGAATAAAAACATCAAAGATGAGCGGCGGACTGTAGACAGGAAGTGACTACAGGGGCTCGTGGAGGACAATCTTCAGCGGACAGAGGTAAGAAAGTTTGTTGGATTCAGTTTAACTTTTAGGGTTGCACGTGATGTTTGTTTAAAATTAGAAAACAAACGAGTGGTCCCTGAACACATCATATTTATATTATTATTATTATTAATATTAGTTTTGTCACTAGTGCAACTCAAACTTTTTGTTTATGAGGCTGAATCAATATTTGACACATAGCCTACTTATGTAGGCTATTTTATTATTATTATTATTTAATTATTTTTTTTTATCCGTGATGTTTAAACATTTTGAGTTTGTTTCTGAGGCTTCCTAGAATTTGATTATTTTGGATTTTAAAACCTCACATTTAACCTCAGATCATCACTGATACATTTTTTTTAGGAATAATAACCAATTATAGCCCTGATTCCTGGGGCACGCGCGCGCACACGGAGGCCACCTTCCACGCGTCAGGCCTGATAAATGAACAAGCTTCGAGAGCTGAGTGAAGCTGACACCCCACCCAAGTCAAAAAATCGGGTGTCAGCTTCACTCAGCTGCCTTCGAGCCCATTTGCAGCAATCCAGCGCGCACATTTCACTGACGACCTGTCACGCGCTTCCGTCATGCCTGCAGGCGTCAGACCCGCCGCACACGCATGAGACAAACGCGCGGTCCCGAGGACAGAACAAATGTTTCATTAAAAACTAAACACTTTTTAAAAACTTTAATTCAAGGTAATGGAATAAAAAAATACAAGGAATAATAATTGCAAACGTATTTATTTGTCAAATTAAAATACACAATTGTGCAATATGTTTTATGATTGTTAAAATAAGAGCAAGTATTTGTCTTATTTTTTTCCAGCAAGCTTAAAAACAATACAAATACTCCATAACTGTGCTATTTTAAGCATAAAAATATGATTTACATTTTATTTCCCTGTCAGTAATTTAAGCAGCTCTTCGTTTTGTTGCAGTTTAAAGAAGCGTGTGTTGGAGGATTATTTTCTGTTCACCCATTTTTCAAATGAAATAAAATAACATTAATGATTAGATCTAAACACATTTGAAAATAATTGTGCACATTTCAGTCATTAATACTGACAGGTAAAATTTAAATTGCTTCTATTTCCCTTTGTCCTGTTTATTATTATTATTAATATTAATAATAATAATATAATAATAATGATGATGATAATAATAATAACACGTTTTATTTTTGCATGGACCTGTAAAAATGATGTGTTTGGTAAAGTTGTCCGACACTTAACCCCCTGCCGTCCTCTGTGCAGCAGGCCGGCCATGCAGCACTACGGGGTGAACGGGTATTCTCTCCATGCCATGAACTCGCTGAGCGCCATGTACAACCTGCACCAGCAGGCAGCGCAGCAGGCGCAGCACGCGCCTGACTACAGGCCCTCCGTGCACGCGCTCACGCTGGCAGAGAGGCTGGCTGGTAAGAAACAGATGCTCGCGCAACATCCTCTCTGCTTCACCGGCTTCCACTGTTTCATCGCCGGGAGGTGACCTTTGACCTGTCCCTTGAATTAAACTGGTCGTGTTCTTTTATTTCTCAACGGTTGTACATTTCAAGACATTATCCTTGAGGCCCGGTATGGTTCCCAGCACCGAAAGCAGAGGCGCAGCCGGACAGCGTTCACCGCTCAGCAGCTGGAGGCTCTGGAGAAAACCTTCCAGAAGACCCACTACCCCGACGTGGTGATGCGAGAACGCCTG
Organism: Hypsolebias antenori; assembly: GCA_031762315.1. Classification (NCBI taxonomy): domain Eukaryota; kingdom Metazoa; phylum Chordata; class Actinopteri; order Cyprinodontiformes; family Rivulidae; genus Hypsolebias; species Hypsolebias antenori. Next base: position 25,196,832 of record JARVGS010000979.1, on the reverse strand, counting down.
GCCATGTGCACCAACCTGCCCGAAGCCCGTGTGCAGGTAAAAAAAATAAAAACTTGGAATGTGAATAATGTGACAACTTAAGGGTAGAAAACTGTGAGCGGTGTGCACGTGTCGTGCGCAGCTGCTGTAACCGCATCAATCTTTCAGGTCTGGTTCAAGAACCGTCGGGCCAAGTTTCGTAAGAAGCAGCGCAGCCTCCAGAAGGAGCAGCTGCAAAAGCAAAAAGAAGCGTCCGGAGCTACCGAGGCCTCTCCCGAGGACTCCAAAACGGACCTCACGACCGGCGCCACAGTGGTTCCTGAGGCCCGGACTCCTCCTCCTCCTTCCAGCTCCTCCTCGTGCCACTCGGAGCCGGAGCGGCTGGCCGCCTCAAGGCCCCAGCCCGCTGAGATGAGCGTGGAGGTGAACGTCACCTCTCCGGAGCCATCGGACAGCGAGTCCGCAGCAGAAGACAACGCCGACAGAGAGGAGGACGACGTGAGCGGGGAGTCCAGGGTGAAGCTCAGGGAGGAGACGCAGGGGGAGCGGGCGGCACAAGCGGGGAGCAGCTCTCCGTCCTGCAAACCACTCAGTCCCTCGTCAGGTAAAAGAACCTGCTCGGTCGGTGCACGTTGTGATCGTGTGCGCAGTAAAACTGAAGGTTCTCGTTCTTGTCTTGGTCAGACTCCCCATTGGGCTCTCCTGCCCTCGCCTCCTCCAGCAGTGCAACAAGCGGACTGGCTCAGAGCAACTCCTACGCCTCGTCCCCCCTCAGCCTCTTCCGGCTGCAGGAGCAGTTTCGGCAGCACATGGCGGCCACCAACAACCTCGTCCACTACCCGTCCTTCGACATGAGCGCACCGTCCTCCCTGCCCTACCTCGGCATGAACATGCCCTCCCCTCTGGGCTCGCTGCCCTGCCAGTCCTACTACCAGAACTTGTCACAGGCCCAGCAGGTGTGGAGCAGCCCGCTGCTGCAGGCGGCTCCAGGTGGCCTCCCCGGGAGCCTCAACAGCAAGACCACCAGCATCGAGAACCTCCGTCTGAGGGCCAAGCAGCACGCGGCCTCGCTGGGCTTGGACACGCTCCCCAACTGATGCTGCTCAGCGGCCATGCTTCACCATGTTTCACCATGTTTCACCATGTTTCACCACGTTTCGCCGTCAGGGCAGAGGCTGAAGTGACACAACTCTAAAAATATATGCCAGATTTCTTCAAAAGACTCCCCGACTTCATTGTGTCCATACGGCTGATTTATCACTGAAGTCACTTTACATCCAGTTTGTAAAGTTCAAACCAACACGTTCATTAAAAAAAAAACTTGCTGAGCATGCACTTGGGAGGAGCTGCCTCCGTATGGATTTTACCACATTCCTCTTTATGTCATCATCATTCAAGGCCTTTTACCGTATTAAAAATAGCACAAAAAATAAACAACTCAATGGATAAGCAGACAAAAAACAACTTGCTGGGCTGCAGTTGTGATTACCTTTATAATGGCATCAGTCATGAAGAAGTCGATCTGACTCCTTTCAGCAAACATCTATGATTCAGAAGATCCTGTAACTAACATCCTTCTAAAGACGGTCAACACATGCAGCGGTACTGAAAGGCCTGAATGGCAATCAATCTAAATAAAAACTGCTTGTTCTAAGTTTTAAATCCCAGTTTAAAGTGGAAGAACCCCGTGGCATATTGTAAATATCATCCAGTGTTCACCTCCGTGAGTGGTTTCAGAGTCCACTTTTATACAAAACGGTTTTAAAAGGAAACGTTCCGTTTCTTTTAAGGCAAGAAACTCCCGGCAGAAACAAATCCCAGGGGGAACTCTGAGTACGAGGCCAGCTGGCGTCTATTTTCTGAGCTCTTCTCTTGAGCCAGCGGCTTCAGCAGGAAGACGCACGCTGTATGTATCTGTAGAAACAAATGTGTATTTCTCAGTTGTTTTAAAATACGAGTAATTTATCCGTTCAGTGTAAAAGAGAATAAATCAAGAATAACTTATCTTCACTGTGTCTTTGCTTCAATGTTCACCCGTTGGGCCAGATCATCTAATTCATCAGGCGATGTGTTCACTGACGGGTGAAAAAACAGCTTTTTCCCCACTTTAAAAAAAAAAAAATGTTAAGGATTAGGTTTAATGTGGATATCTGTGTAGTTTGGTTTAAACACTGATTCGGAGGGAGACCGGAGAAGGTATTTATCAAGCCTCATCACGCAGCAGAACATTCAATCAACGTGTTGGAAAAGTGGGAAAAGTTGGCACCCAATCCAACGTCCTGTCAGCCAGAGTGACACTAACCAGTTCAGACTGGACCTTTTGTGGTGAGAATTTCCTTCAGTTTCCTACATTTTGACTGAAGACACCTCGATGATCCATAAATAATTTTAGATGCAGGGGGTCCACCGTGCTAAGGGCTTGAGGTTTACGCACAGCGCAGGGGAGAACCTGCCACTTGTTCACCCGCAGCAGAAGAACTAATCCTACATGAAATGACTGAAGCAGAGTGTCAGGTTCTAAAGAGTCTGCAGATCTCACCCCCCCACCACCCCTGTCAGCCGAGGTTTGGCTGCACCGAAACAGAATGCCTCGCCGTAAGAAGATTACTTTTGGTTGGGATATCGATGGATTAAGTAAGAATAGAATGAGATAAAATAGCACTGAAAGAGCTTCTGAAGTCAGCAAAGTTCAGACACCTACTTTTTTTTTAAATTTGTCTATAAAAAACATTTTCTAAACAAGACAATAAGGATGGGTAGATTAAAATTAGGCATAAATCTAAATTAGGGGATGGACTGATCATTTTTGGCTGCAATCCTTTGCTAATCCTCCAGCATTTTTCTTAAACGTGCGGTCAGTTTGTCATGAACGTCTTGGTTCTGTTTGTTTGTGAATCCCACAGAGCTGTGAGTTAATGGGAACAGTGTGTTAATGTGTGTGTGTGTCTATGGTAGCTAAGCCGCTGAAGGTTTCCAAGAGCTCTTTGATGTGTATCTGGGCAATGCGCTATTAGAGGGATTTTCCTAGTTGACAGCTCAGAGAATGTGTGGAGGAATTGCGATGCCAGCAGGCTAAAAGAATGCTGGAAACAGGATTAGGATCATATTCTGGCAGCTCCTGTCACTTCATCAATGGGCTAAGGTTTCCTCAGTGACAGCCCTCCTTCTCTGCCCAGTTAAAACCTTTAGTGGGACCATAAAAGTGGTGAGAGAGGGGAAAAAACAATGATTGAATAGTGCACTATGATTTCTGTGTTGCTTTGTGTGGGGAGGTCTGAGGGGCACTGTGTTGATTGCAGGGAGGGGTTAGTCAAGAGAATAAAAAAGGAGGAGACCTTTAGGAGGTTGAGTAGAAGTGACTGGTCTTTTTTTTTCTTCTTTTTTAAGTTAAACATTCAAATCCAAGTAGAAGAGACTGAGGAGGATTTTTTGCACTGATGCTAGCGGACAGCGACAACTGTTTGGGGATGACAGCGTCAGCAGGTGGGAAGGAAGAAAGCAGTTTGTTCAGGATCCACCTCGGAGACGCTCTTCACACTAAGTGAAGCTCCGAGCACCTTGTGATGATGCAGCGCTTCAGTGTGTGGGAGGGCCTCGTGTTCACAGTTCTCTGATAGTGGTCCCAAGTTGTTGATTTAGGTTTAAAGAAATTTAAAAAACAATTTACAAAAAGAATCTAATGAAAACTTCACATTTTGTTGACACACTTATACTTCTCCATTAAAGTCCAAAAACTATTATAAATGCATTTGTCGTCAGATTCCTCAAAGCACAGTACACATAACATGAGGTTAATTTAAACTTCTGTCAGCCAAATTTAGTCAAAGTGGTTTAGAGATGATTATGTTGTGATCAGATAATTATCTTACACATGTTACACCTCAATCCAGGGAAGTGGATTGTGGAATGGTTGGAGAATGAAGTTAAAAATGTCAAGTCAATGTGTACATTTAAGAAAATGATCAAAACTGATTTTTTTAAATATATATTATATATTTTTTAAAAACACGTGAATTTTATAAATATATATTATAAATAAAAATAAATACAGTGCCTTGTGAAAGTATCTGGCCCCCTTGAACTTTTCAACCTTTTGCCACATTTCAGGCTTCAAACATAAAGATATAAAATTTTAATTCTTCCTGAAGAATCAACAAGTGGGACACAATCGTGAAGTGGAATGAAATTTATTGGATGTGTCAAACTTTCACAACAAATAAAAAACTGAAAAGTGAGGCGTGCACTATTATTCGGCCCCCTTGCGTTAATACTTTGTAGCGCCGCCTCTTGCTGCAGTTACAGCTGCAAGTCACTCGGGGTATGTCTCCATCAGTGTTGCACATTGAGAGACTGAAGTTCTTGCCCATTCTTCTTGCAAAACAGCTCGAGCTCAGCTAGGTTGATGGAGAGCGTTTGTGAACAGCAGTCTTCAGCTCTTTCCACAGATTCTCGATTTGGATTCAGGTTTGGACTTTGACTTGGCCATTCCAACACCTGGATACATTTATTTGTGAACCACTCCATTGTAGATTGGGCTTTATGTTTTTGGATCATTGTCTTGTTGGAAGATAAATCTCTGTCCCAGTCTCAGGTCTCTTGCAGACACAAACAGGTTTTCTTCCAGAATGGTCCCGTATTTGGCCACATCCATCTTCCCATCAATTCTGACCATCTTCCCTGTCCCTGCTGATGAAAAGCAGGCCCAAACCATGATGCTGCCACCACCATGTTTGACAGTGGGGATGG
>JARVGS010000979.1:25037921-25049329 GCA_031762315.1 Hypsolebias antenori | reverse complement strand
GACGTCACGGGCGGGGGGGGGCCGGATACGTGAAACGCCGGTTACCGGGAACGCCGGATACCGGGGGTCACCTGTATCTGGAAAGGTATTCGAGTAAACACTTACATAACAGGTCTCTCTTGTAAATGAGTCTTCGAGGCTCAGTGGGAACTAACTGTATAAATAAAGGTCTAATAATAATACTGCACCATTTAAACCATAACCCTGCTCCTTGTATTGCCAGTCCTTCTCAAATCACTGCGCCTTGAACTGGCACCTTATAGTGGTAGAGGAGTATGTGCACCTGAGTGAGCTTAGGAGCTGTCAGGGGCAATTGATCTTGCTCCACAAGTATGGGATTGTTGGTTCAGTTCTCACTGGAGCAGTTCGCAGCCGATGGGATGGGAGTCAGAACGTCCAAATCTGAGGCCATGATCCTTAGCTGGAAGAGGGTGGATTTCACTCTTTGGGTTGAGAGTGAGGTTCTGCCTCAAGTGGAAGAGTTCAAGTATACTGGTTGTTGAGTGAGGGAAGAATGGAGCATGAGATTGACAGATTGGTGCAGCATCTGCAGTATTGCAGACTCTGTGCCAGTACATTGTGGTGAAGAGGGAGCTGAGCTGTAAGGAGATACTCTTTGTCTACCAGTCGGTCTGCGTTCCTACCCTCACCTATGATCACAAACTCTGGATAGTGACTGAAAGAATGAGACTGCAGATACTGGTGGTTAAAATGAGTTTCCTCCACACGGTAGCTGGACGCTCCCTTAGGGACAGGGTGAGAAGTTCAGTGATCTGGGAGAGACTCAGAGTAGAAGTGCTGCTCCTCCACATCTAGAGGAGCCAGTTGAGGTGGTTCTGGCATCTGGTAACGATGCTCCCTGGGTGCTTCCCTAGGGAGGTGCTTCGGGCATGTCCGACTGGGAGGAGACCCCGGGGAAGACCCAGGACTACGTCTCATGGTTGACCTGGGTACACCTTGGAATCCTCCCAGAAAAGTATTTTATTTTACTTTGTGATGAATACTGTACCTTTAATACAGATCCTTAAAACTTTAAGACTGAACTTCTCCCAAATTTCACAACTATTTCTGTTCTAAAATGTGTTATAAAACAAAGGAAAAGTTTATGACCACTACTAAAAAGTCAGAAAAAACAGCCTTTATACTTTAGATTATTGGCAATTTAATTAAACAGCTAATAAATAAATGTAAAGAAAAACCTGACTTCAGAGTGGGAACCATGTTTAATGTTAAAAAATAGTTTGGCCTATAAAAACATTTAGGTTAGGTCACAAAAAGTTAAATCAGGTCATCTGGACAGATTCTTCTTACATAACAATAGGCCTCTTCTTTTACTATTAACATAAATTTGCCGATTATTTCAAGAAAACTTGAAAATGGTGTTGAATCCTTCAGAATAAGTAGTGAATAGATGGTTAATAAAGTTAAAGAGTTACTGTGCATGTTAGTTAGTGGTCAGTTTATGTCCCTAAACTTACTTCTACTAATTAGTCGAGGTAGAACATTCCTCTCCTTGAGGTCTGTGAACTTCAACAAACTCTTCTGCTGGTTTTCAGTGTGACCCGTAACTACCTGGACTGGCTGACCAGCATGCCATGGGGTACGAACAGCATAGAAAACCTGGCACTGGAGAGGGCAAAGGAGGTTCTGGAGGAGGACCACTATGGGATGGACGATGTGAAGAAACGGATATTGGTGAGCAGCAAACCATGGATGTTCTCCGACATTCTCCAGCTGATGTCTGCAGCAGCTCTGGGTTCTGTTGTGTGTGTGCAGGAGTTCATCGCAGTCAGCCAGCTCCGAGGCTCAACGCAGGGGAAGATCCTGTGTTTCTACGGTCCCCCTGGTGTTGGGAAGACATCCATCGCCCGCTCCATAGCCAGAGCCCTGAACAGGCAGTACTACAGGTTCAGCGTGGGAGGCATGACCGACGTGGCCGAGATCAAAGGACACAGGTCTGTAGCCGTTTCAGCTAACCCAAGTCCATTAGCTGCAGTGGCCATCTTGATTTGGGTTGTCTCCAAAAGTGAGTCAGTTGTAGATGTTGCTCCAGGGTTTACTTTCTGATGGTTTCATTACAGTCTGTTCAGCCCCTCATGTTATATTTAGATAACGGAGTTGACCCGGAAGCCTTTTGCTACTGTTTGCGAGTATTTTGCAACATTTAGCTAACCTTTGGTTTTGTTGGATTAAGCCATCTTTTTGATAGTTTTCACTTTTAACTAGTCTTCTACCACTTTTTGTTTAGCTTTCCTGATGCTACTTTAGCTTTTAGCTAGCTTTTTTCTATATTCAGCTATCCTTTTGCTACTTTTAACCATTAGCAAGACTTGTTATGTTTAGAAACTATTTGGCAAATTTTAGCTCAGAATTGGCCCTTTGCTACTTTTAGCCTTTAGCTACTTTTTACAAGTGTTTTGCTACGGTTTGCTAACCTTTAAAATTCCCATACTAATAAAAAAAAAAATAAAAATTCCCATACTTCAGTTCCTCAATGTTCACTCCCTCTCTAGTTTAATTTTATTTACATTTTATTAATTTGATGTTCTTATCATCAGCTGTCAGTGTGTTGTTGGCAGCAGGTAGAACTGTTTGGACCTCACATGTCTGTGTTTCCAGGAGGACGTATGTTGGTGCCATGCCTGGGAAGATCATCCAGTGTCTGAAGAAAACTAAGACTGAGAACCCCCTGGTGCTAATAGATGAGGTCAGTGCTTCAGAACCAGTCCAGAATCCTCTTGTAACTGGTGGTCCTCCCTTTTCCTCTTGTAATTCAAACCAGTAGCAAAGACTGATAAAGTGTGGTGGCCATATTGAATCTGGTTCATGCCAAAAATTAATCATAATATTCATCCAAAGTCAAGGTCACAAATCAAGGTCAAACAAGGTCTTTGTTTGCCTGGGCCGTTGCTATAGATTAATGTATAACAGTTTGTTTGGCAAATAATGTAAAAATTCAGTACTCTTGTTCTTTAATCTGTACAAGTACAAATGTTGTCATTTGAATACTTGTGGATACTGAATACTGTACGAGTAATAATAGACGCCTCCGAGCTTCTTTCAATCTCTTTGAAATTTTGTTTGAAAATCAGTGGAGCTCACCTTTTGTTTTAACTCTGGGTCAGTGAGAGTCACCGTGTGTGAACAGTGAGACTGTCAGGCAGCTGGTGCTCACAGTAACCTTGTCCTGACGAGGGATCGTCTTTTTTTATGTGGGTCGCCCCACTGACAGAGTCTAACTTTAGTCGGACTGGACTGATGCTCCAGCAGCCAGTAGCTGACAAGTGGACCTCTTGGTTCTGTACCTGCTGTCCTCCCTGAGGTTTCTCTTCCCTGCTTTCACCAGGTGGATAAGATCGGCCGTGGTTACCAGGGTGACCCCTCCTCTGCCCTGCTGGAGCTCCTGGACCCCGAACAGAATGCCAACTTTCTCGACCACTACCTGGATGTTCCTGTGGATCTGTCGAAGGTAGGAGAACGGATCAGTATGTTTGAGCTGAAACTGAACCTCCTCACCCGCGTGCTCCGTTACAGGTTCTGTTCATATGTACGGCCAACGTAACCGACACCATTCCAGAACCACTCAGAGACCGGATGGAGATGATCAATGTGTCTGGATATGTGGCCCAGGAAAAACTGGCCATCGCTGAGGTAAACGCACCATCCTCTTCTTTAGTAGTATTTCAATGACACTGGCATGAACTGTTGGGCCTGCTGAATGTTTTTCAATGGTTCTTGAGAATCTTTCTTCATTTTTAACCCAAATCTATTTTTTACTTGGACGTGGACATTTTAAACCAGTTGTTCTAAACAAACCACTGATGTGTCTTCATCTTACTTTTAACACGCCTGTGTGTGTGTGCACACAGCTTTACCTGGTGCCTCAGCTTCGCTCCCTGTGCGGCCTCAATGAGGAGAAGGCCTCAGTCTCATCAGAAGCCCTCGGTCTGCTCATCAAACAGTACTGCAGAGAGTCTGGCGTGAGGAACCTGCAGAAACAAATAGAAAAGGTAAACAACAACAAGCAGCACGCCGATGTTCCCCGTCTCTGAGAGGTTTGATGTTTGTAGTTTTTGAGATTAGTGTTTTTCTGGACTGGAATTGAACAGGGTAAGTAAACCTTGATGCTTTTGGTGCAAGATATTCAAGTGAGTTGACTGTGTAGAAGAATAGAGGGAGATTTTATTTCTTGCCCGAGGGAGCAAAGATTGACAAATCCTGGTGAGTGGAGGGAGACATTTTATCCACCAGGTGCAGTGGCACAGCCAGGGGGTGGACAATGGGGGCCTTTGCCACCATAGACTGATCTTTGGCCACCTTAACAATTTAAGAAAAGTATACTTTTAAGCAAATAAAACTAGATAGCATAGTTTCTTTGTGATGGGGTGGCCAGTTTACCTAAATATATGGTGGCAGCCATCTTAGATTTTTAACTGGCAACCAAATTTCAAAAAGAACCTTTCTTGCACCAAGATACAGCAATACACCAAAATGGAGGTTGGTACCTCACTTATTTTTCAAGTTATCATGCTCACAGCATGCACGGATGGTCACTCTTTGACAGAGGACAAAAACACTTACAGGTCTGCGTTCACAGGTCGCAGTAACTTTAGGAAACCTCCCTCAGTCTGAAGGCAGTCATGAGGACGCTCCACTCTCAACAACTTCTTTCTGCATCCCAAATCTCCTTCATGGTTTCAGAAATGTGTCCAGCAGTACAGAGAATTGAACGTACACACAAAATACATGGATGGAAACGGCATCACCCTTTTGCCTTCAGCAGCAGGCGATAAAACAAATTACAGAAAAGTTTGTATATCAATCTAAAAAAGTTAAGTCTGGGCCTCTGGACAAAAAAACAAAACAAAGCAACAAAAAAAAAATAGAAACGTTTCTTCTTTCATCTGAAAGACTTCTTCAGTCTGAAGTGCTGTATTCAGGTCAGTCTTTTAAATAGCTGTAAATCTGTAAATCAATAATACCCTGACAAGAAATGAGTCTGAGAACTGAAAGCTCTGCCTCCCATTCTACTTTTAGAAACTCTAGGATCCACAAGTAAGCCTGCAGTTTAAGAGTGAAGTGCTCTCTGTTTGGAAAATATGGAACAATACGATCTTTAATGTAAGATGAATAAGATTTTGATGTTTTGATTTGTTCATCAGGTGTTCCGTAAAGTGGCGTTCTGCATTGTGAGTGGAGAAAAGAGCTCAGTGACGGTTACACCGGACAACCTGCAGGAGTACGTGGGTAAACCCATCTTCACAGTGGACCGCATGTATGACATCACCCCTCCAGGAGTGGTAATGGGCCTCGCATGGACATCTATGGGTGAGTGAGGTGTTCACAAAATCTCACAGATCTGAGAGTCCATAGGAAATGTCCCATCTGAAAGCCTGTGTCACCGCAGGAGGCTCCACGTTGTTCATTGAAACGTCTATACGCCGACCTGTCGGAGAAAAGGAAGCTAAAGGAGAGGGCTCGCTGGAGGTTACAGGTCAGCCTGAGCACTTTCTGTTTGGGTTCATGTAAGATGTTAAGAAATGCTCTTAAAATCTGTTACATACAACGGATAATACACAGGAGCAGGTGGGTGCAACATGTTTTAATTTCCAGTTACAGCGATGCTCAACAGAACAGAGTGGATGAATTGCTGGTCACAGCACCAGAAGATATGTTTCCACTACGTGACCTGGAGCACTCTCACCCTGGTCATTTCAGTCTCGTTGTGTCTTCACTACCTTTGAGCTGCAGGGTAAACAGCCTCGGTTCGTTCGGGTGGAAATCTCTGATCAGAATACTGAAGCCAGAATCTCACTGGGCTGCAGCTGTTGGAAACTTGTTGGCCACCACCATTCATGAGGAAGTCTCCAAAATATTCTCCACTGCTCCTCCTGAATCCAAGGTTCAACAATCAGTCAGAGCCTTCCAACACTCTGGAGCAAACTTTCCAAAGAAGTGAGTCTACTTTGTAAAAATGTGGACCACCACCCCAGTCCACCACTTCACAGACGTCGTCCTGGTCCTCGTTGTGACTAAAGAAGACAAGTCGACCATTTCCAGAACCCTGGCACCAAGGAGCTTTATACATCCATCCATCCATCCATCCATTATCTTTTACCTGCTTCTTCCATTTTTGGGTCACGGGGGTCGCCGGTGCCCATGTCCATCAATCGCTGTGCGAGGGGCGGGGTACAGCCTGATCAGGTCTCCAGTCCATCACAGAATCACATAGAGACAAACGAGACAAACAACCATTCACTCTCTCACTCACACCTAGAGGCAATTTAGAGTTACCAATCAGCCTAACATGCATGTTTTTGGTCTGTGGAAGGAAACCAGAGTACCCGGAGAAAACCCACACATGCACGGAGAGAACATGCAAAGTCCACCCAGAAAGGCCCCCAGACCGGGATTTGAACCAGGGACCTGCTTGCTGAGAGGCAGCAGCTCTACCAGTTGCGCCACCGTGCTGCCCGAGCTTTATGCAGTGCTCATGAAAAGTATTCACCCCCTTAAATAATATAAATAATGTCATAAATCAGTCATGGTCAATATAAATTGGCCTTTTTGACAAAATATTAAATGAAATGTTTTCAGTGTCAAATTTCTATGGAGTAATACCAATTAAATAAAATGGTGTAAAATACCGGTAAGTGACTGGATACATTTTCACCCCCTCTAAAGTGACTGATCTAATTCAACTCAGAGAAAAGATCATTGAAAGTTAAAAAGTCCAAGTCAGGGGGGGATAAAGATGAAGGGATGTCCAAGGCCAGGAGTTATGTTGAATCCATCATCAAGAAACAGAAGGAATATGGGACATGTGTAAATCTACCAAGAGCAGTTCATCCTCACAAACTGAGACCATGAAGAAGTAGAATAGTGAGTCCATCAAGACACATGAGACAGCTCTGGAGGTACCAGCTTCAGTAGAGATGGAGAGACTGAGCAAACGACTGTTGCCAGACTTCTTCACCAGTCTGAGATGAATGGGAGACTGACAAAGGGAAAGGACACCGTTGATGGAAAAGTCAGAATAAATCTTTACAAGAGAATGTCTAAACAATTTAGACAAGTCTAATGCATCCCCCAGGCAAAGCTCCAGATGCTACCCCAGTTTCCCCTAATCCTTTTTATTTATTTATTTTTACAATTTTTATCCAAGCTGAATGATGTACTGCTACCAAAAATCAGAGAATACTATTTGAAAGTATTTATTTACTTCCCAAAGTTGAGGGGAGTAGAAAATCAACATTATGATGGAAAAGAAAGGATACCAGACACTATAAATAAATGTGCTCTCATGTTTACACATAACCACAGTTGGTAACTGAGGTATAATTGATGCCACTGGTGTGTTTTGTCTTTTTGAGATTCTTCTTGAATGCTAACCCACATGCTGAATAATACTGAAGACATTTCTGTCTCCTGCAGGACAACTTGGTGACGTTATGAAGGAAAGCGCAAAAATTGCTTCAACGTTCGCCAGAGTCTTCCTTCATAGTCAGGATCCAGGAAATAACTTCCTGGTCAACTCCCACCTCCATCTTCATGTTCCTGAGGTAACGATGAAAATGTCCCACAGCAACAAGACGTTGATCGCTCCTGTATTCACCATGTGTCTCCCTTGTTTAAAGAACCACCACTGCAGTTTTCATTCAAATGTTATTTGTGCTTGAGGTTGTAAATGTAAAACTTAAAGCTGTTTAGATAGTTTGAAATTATCTGGTCCAGAAGATAATCTGTGGTTGGACTAAGAGAGTCTACTTCTCTGCTTCATTTTGTTTTTCCTCTTTCAGGGAGCAACTCCCAAGGACGGGCCGAGTGCCGGCTGCACCATCGTCACAGCTCTGTTGTCCCTGGCAACCAACCGCTCGGTGCGTCAGAACGTGGCCATGACCGGGGAGGTGTCGCTAACAGGCAAAGTCCTGCCGGTGGGAGGAATCAAGGAAAAAACTATCGCTGTGAGTGCAGCATGGAGCAGACATTACTGAGTAAACAGGAAGTAGCAGGACTCGTTTCATCATGCAGGACATGTGAAGAGAACAAGAAGGCTTGCTTATTTCTTTATACGGTACACTGAAGTTTTAGATGGAGACATTACTGGTGAGGTCATTAAACAGAGACATCACATGTAAAAATATTAGATTACAGTCAAACAGTGAGCTTTATCATTTAGTCAAAATTAAACATTAACAACTCAAGTTTCCTCAGCTTTATCTACAGTAGTTTGTCCACAATGCAACACAATAACTGTAGGTTACCAGCGGGTTCAGGTTTGTTCTACAGCCATCATACTTCTCATAGTTTGGTGCTCGGGAATAGGCTGAACAACCAGTCAGGGACAGGAATCTTGAGGTTTGGTGGACATTACTTTTAAAGTAAGGGAAGTTCAGATTAGTGGGTTGAGGGAATTGAAGACCTTTTATGTCCTGGTTACAGAAGTTACACCTCGCCCATAATGAGATCCAGCTAGATCAAGGGTCTGCAACCTTTATGATCAAAAGAGCTTTTTTTTACGCCTTTGTTCACTAAATTAAGTGTTCAGAGCCACAACAACCTGCTACTACTGTGATTATCAACTGGTGGCCCATGGGCCACGTTAGGTTTGTTGTAGGAAGCTTTTGTGTCCACTAGGGGTGAAATTCAGTTCAGTTTATTTATATAGTGCCAAATCATTATAAATAAAAATATCTAATGATTTTAATATTTATTGATATTTTTACAATTTAAAACAAATGAAAAGACCAGATTATTGTAGGGGTGGGGGGTAGTTCTTTTTTTAATTATTAATAAAAACTATGAACTATTCAGACCTATGTAATTTTTTTAATTGTGGAAAAATTAATTAAGTATAGAAATAAAACACAGTTAAAGTGGGTACTGGTAAGGTTTACTCCTTCAAATATATGCAAAAGAAATGACAGGAAAACAACTCAAACTAGTCCTTTTTTGTTGTTCAGTTTTATGTTAGTTTTGGTCAAAGCTTGAAAGAACCGCTGCAGAAGAAACGAAGGGTCACGTGGCTCCAGAGCTGCAGGTTGCAGAGCCCTGAGCTAGATGAAGTGTGACACATCCTCAATGCGTAGGAACTTCAGGGCATCCAGTTAAATCTCTCTGGAAAACTAATGGTAAACGGTGCAGGTCTTTCTCACTTAAAAACAACAAACATTTCCGTGTACCATCTCCTCATATTTCCATCTTAATGTGTGTTCGTAGAAAGTTTACCCGAAGTACAGTAAGTGGTAGTAGGTAGTGTGAAACTGCAGTCCATTTAACTGGATCATCCTTCAGGACCAGTGGAGGAGCAGGTTTGGTTTGTTTCATGTTGATTTGTCCAGTTTATTGCTGAGCACAAGATAAACGTTTTGCTGATTTGAAGCAGAAAGGTTTTAGTTTCCTTTTAACAAGATTCACACGAAGCAATGAACAAACAAGTGATGCAGGTTAATACACATCACAGCTTTCATGCTGAAAGTTTGCGTACATGTGTATAATGTATGAATTGTGTACAGTATGTACAGTTTATGGTTCTGACCCAGTGTTTAGGGTTTATGTGCATGCTCCATGTTCCATGTGTCCCTTTCTGATGGGATTTTGTGGTGTTACAGCACCACATATAGGCCTGGCGTTGTTACTACAAGGTTTTGGGTGGTATTCTGCGTTTACATGTGGATGAAAACATTTCTAGAAACAATGCCATGCTTACGAGTACATAGAAACAACAAATAATAAAAAGATTGTTTTGAAAGAAAAATTGTTTCCATGTGGAGAAATCCTCAGGAGCAGTTCTAGTAATGTTCCTGCTCCATAGAACTAAACCCAAGTATTGTCTTCTCGGTTAGGCTCGTCGTGCCGGGGTCACCTGCATCATTCTTCCAGCTGAGAACAAGAAGGACTTCTCTGACCTGCCAGACTACATCACAGAGGGCCTCGAGGTCCACTTTGTGGATCACTACAACCAGATCTACCCCATTGTGTTCCCACAGGACCAGACTGAACTTTCATCCACTCCTCTGTAAAGCAACCAGTGAACCTGGTTGATCTGGTCTAATGCTCTTTGTTCTAACTGGTTTCCTATATGGACCATGAAGCGGCGCTCTGATGTTTGGCACAACATTAAATATGTCTGGTTGAATCAGGAGTGGGATGACCAGCTACTGAAGGATCCAGAGTAAAGGACTAGCATGAGAAAAGGGGTGGGGCTGTTACAGAAAGGGGTGGGTTCATTATAAGAAGAGGGTTGGGTCACGAGAAAAAGAGGTGTGGCTAATGCAGAAAAAAGTGGATTTATTTAAAAATGGGTGGGTCCTGCAGATAAAAAGGGGTGGGTTTATTAAAAGAGGTGGGGTCACGAGGAAAAGGGGTGTGGCTATTGCAGAAAGATGGGTTTATTTAAGATGGGTGGTTCATGAAGCGAAGGGGTGGGGTCGTTTTGATGAAGAGGTAGGGAGATGGAGGGATGAAGGAGAGTGGACCAACAATCAGCAGTGCCAAAGACACTTACTAGTTGCTCATGATCACAGGAAATGATGTCACTGATGATTTGAGTGTTGCTGCCAGGCAGCATGTGTCCCAAACATCTGTGGATTCTTTCATAAACTGTTTTATATTATTAAACCTATTGTTAAGGTTATATTATTAGAATAAAATATCTGAAGTAACTCAAATCTGTTGATTTGAATTTAAAAGCTATGAATTGTTTATTTTAAAACTGCCTCTGACAGGTGAAGGCGGGCAATCATGTTTTTGCACATGTCTGTGTTTTTCTCTGTCTCATAGCAATCCATCATCCCATGAGCCAACCACTGGATGGATTTTAATGAAACTTGCAGGAACTATTGATTGGTTGTTCCTCTAACATTGATTCATTTTGAAAGTCAGCCCCAGTCAAGATGGTCGCCAAACTTAACTGATCATGTAAAACACAAAAATGGCCTGAATTCTGTCAGCTTTACAAGTTCTGTGCTAAAATATGTTGTTGTAAGATAATTGACAACAAACTGACATCTCACTGTATCCCATTGATCATAATGTTTTCAAGGTTTGATCAAAACAGCTGCAACTAAATCATTTCAGTTAACACTTTGCCATGGAGGGCGGAGGGTGATACATACGTTTGTATACTGAAGGCTTGTGACATATGGTGGGGGGTGCCGCAGGAGTATGGAGTACCAGAGCTACTTTAATCCAGTCCCTGTAGAACCAAAGATCTGTGCTTGGTGCGAGTTGGACTCCTCCAGGACTGTCCCTTGTCTCTGATCCTGTTTGTGGTCTCCATGGTCAGGTTCTCCAGGTACAGCCATGGAGGGGACGGAGTCTGGTTTGGGAACCTCAGGGACTTTTTTTTTTTTTTCCATTTTCGATGGCCTCCCGTCTCACCTTACAGCCATCCTCTTGACACCCTT
>JARVGS010000979.1:25007674-25019449 GCA_031762315.1 Hypsolebias antenori | reverse complement strand
TCTCTGATCTTTTCCATCAGGGAGATCTTGGTCCTCGTTACAACCTTCACCTGTGGTCTTGAGGTTTGGATCAGGACTGATAGAACCAGATCCTGGATCCAAGCGGCTAAAATGATCTTCCTTCATTGGGGCTCAGCCTTAGAGACAGAGGAGCTCCGTCATCTGGGTGGAGCTTGGGGTAGAGCTGCTGCTCTGCATCTAAAAGTCAGTCGAGGTGGTTCATCTGATTGGGATGGCTCCTGGACGCCTCCATCTGGAGGTTTTCTGGGCACATACCACTGAGACAAGACGTGGGGCACACCCAGAACTCTGCAGGGATTATATATCCTTTCTGGTGGAAACTCCCTGGGGTCTCCTGGGTGGAGCTAGAGAGAGAGGGAGGTCTGGGTTCCTCTACTGGACCTGTTGCCTCTGGGACCTACTTTGACAGAAGATGGAGATGTTTCTCTGATTCGTGATGTCCTTACCGCTCTTTGAATTTGGTGGATGACGCTCTCCTGGATGGTTTACTGTGATGATAGTTGTTCCTTTTCTGAATCTACTGGAGGGTGGCACGGCGAAGTGGTTGATACTGTTGACTCGCATCAAGGACACATGTTGCCTCCTGGCCTTTCTGGATGGAGTATACATGTTATCTTCATGTACACATGAGTTTTTTTTTTAGTTTCCTCCCACAGACCAAGAATCTGCATGCTAGGCTTATTGGTGACTCTAAACTGTTCCTGCCAAAAGTGTGACAGTGACCATTTGTCCCTGTGATGGACTGGAGACCTGTCCAAGTGTCCCCTGCCTCTCACACAGTGACTGCTCGAGATAGACACCAGCTCCATGTGACCTAAAAAGCAAGTGAAGACAATAGAAGGATGGTGGTCCAGTGAGACTCAGACCTCCTCATTTAGGACATGAAGAACCAACAGCTCTGAGAGATTCTGAGACAGGAAGATGTTTTTGAGTCTGTATGAACTCGCTTGTCTGTCTTCTGGTTTGGTTCTGGTGTTTTTAGTTCGGGTGCATCTGTCAGCTGTTTGGTTTAATGTGTCCTGAGAGTGGGACACTTGGATGTCATTCATTAGTTCAGGTTTTATGCAGATTGTTTCTTTTTAAAACTGCGAGGAAGAGCTGACAGAAACTTTGTGACCCCCCCAAAAAAATCACAGTAAACTTTAGAAATGTGACAAAGGGTTTGCCGCCTGCATGTTTTTATTTATTTTTTTATTTTTTTAACTGTAAGATATGAATATTCTGTTCTGGGAGCAACCAGCTGATCCAGAAACAGAAGATAGTGGCCATACAGAAACTTTTTTGTTAATTGTCTTCAGCTTTTTTCTGCCAATAAACCCATCTGGTTTTAAGGCCCGAGAAAATGTGATGCCAGCTGCTTCCAGTGTCTGAAGTATTCTTTGACCTCTGTCATCCTTTAAACCTGTTCAAATACTTTAATTGGATTATTTCAACTCAAATGCTCAAGAAGGTCACAGAACTATTATTTAAAATAGATTCAAAATGAAAGCTTTATTTGAAGTCCTATTTATTTGTAAGATGATGTGAAGTTTGAGGGGATCATTGTTAGCTCACTGTGATCAACTGGTCGTGTGAAATGCACAGATGGTGAAGCATGGACAATATAAACAGATGTTGGAGGTGGAGACCAGAGGATGAGGTTACCTCGAAGGGGGCCAAAATAGGGCACCTTACATCGGACCAGCCCTGAAGAGTGTGGACCCTTCAGACACCTGGAAACTGGACCCAAAGAGAAACCCAGTTATGGATGTTGAGGAATCACTTCCTGATATCTTGGTTAAGCTGAAGTTTTCTCATGATGCCTCACAAAGAAGCAACACATTTGAGGTTTGTCACCACTAAACTCAATTGTTGTCAACTAACCAATCAAAAGCTTCCACGGCTATGACATCATCACCTGGGCTCTCCCATACTGTCTAAAGGCAAAGTAACCTAAAGCCTTTCACTGTTCAGACATTTAACAAGAATACAACTTCACAGCGGATGGAGTGAATACATACTGTATGCACACACCCCTTTTCATGTATTCAACAGATTTCAAACAAGTTTAACTTCTTTAATCTGGAGTAGTTTTTGTTTTGTCTTTAAACAAAGTTACAGTATTTTAAATTCCTGCTGGAGTTTAACCAAATAGAAAAAAAAACAAGGGAGTTGAATACTTCTACAGCCTGGCTCCCTGATATTTGGGCCAAAACAAAAACTTAAATCTCCGTGGGGGCACATGACAATAATTTGGGAGTGATGACCTGCAGCCGATTGGCATCAAACACGAGATTTACCATTTCATCATCTTCATCAGTCCGTTAGCTTAGTGCCATGGGGGCATCAACATCATTCAGCAGCATCCTCCATCTGGATTGATCCTCAGCATGAGGACAGGGAATGGGAGCCTGGTCCAGCTATGGCTGTCACTACCAACAAGAACGCCCTCTTTTACGAGTTTTTTTTTAGCTTTTCCTTAAAGGAACCCATCTAGCAAGAGTTCTTTTGGTTAGGAACAGACTACGAGCAGGCACGGTGTGGGATGGGTGGCTTTGTGGTGAGTAAATTCATTTCAATTGTGCTAGTATGTCTGTCTGTTCTTAATTTCTGCAGGTCTGTGCTGCTCTGACCCCACAGCATTTACAGCTTAACACACATTGTCCCACTCACCCCTCTTGCACTTGTTACTAACGCCAGAGTCCAGCATGTCAAACAGAACGTTTTTGTGTGCCTCTATCATTTAGAAGTGTCTCCAACCCACATTCTATGAGGTTCCCATGTGTGGACATGCTTTTTGATAGTGCAGAAGAGGTTCCTCAGGTGCAGGTCAAGTTTAAATACATTTGCATATTTAAATGGAGGCTTGTCAAGGAAGGAGTTGGAAATTCCTTCATGTGCACTCAATTCCACGTGGATTGGGAAATGAAATGTGCTTGGATTCCTACATATGGTTTCATAATTCTGTTGTATTTGTGTGTACATGGTTTTCTTGATTTAAGCATATACCTCGTTTCAGTAGGAAATCCACACGTCTTTGTACATGAGGCCCCCGGTCCTGACCTCTTTAACAGTTACTCCCTGACATGAACAATGAACTTACTAACTTGTTCATTGTCAGTTATTTCACTTATGGAGAAAAATTGTGCAGGGTCCCCCAGTCAGGAACTAGTTTTAATTTGAAGGAGGTCTCATTAGGTAATTAACAAAATCAAAATAACAAAACATGAGGTTTTTATTTTATTCTTTGTTCCTTCCATCCATCTAATCATCATCTTGTTCTGGACTTAGATTTTGGGGGAAGCAGCTTGAGCAGAGAAGCCCAGACATCTGTTTCCACAGCCACCTCTTCCAGTTCTTCTGGGAGGACTCCAAGGTGTTTCCAGACCAGTCAAGAGACAGTCTCTCTATAATGTTCTTGGTCTTCCTCGTGGTCTTCTCTCAGTTGGACATGTCCAGAACACCTCCCTAAGGAGGTGTCTAGAGGTCATCCTTACCAGATGTCCGATCCTCCTCAACTGGCACCTCTGGCTGTGGAGGAGCAGCAGCTCTACCCAGAGCCTCTCCTGGAAAACTGAACTTCTCACCCTGTCTCTACAGGAGTCCAGCTACTCTGCAGAGAAAACTCATTTAGACCTGGATCCACAATCTCATTCTTTCAGACACTACCCAAAGTTCATGACCATAGGTGAGGGTAGGAACGTAGACAGACCAGTAAACAGAGAACTTTTTCTTGCAGCTCAGCTCCCTCTTCACCAAAATGGACTGGCACAGAGTCCACAATACTGCTGAAGCTGCACTGAACCGTCTGATGGTCTCCCGCTCCATTCTTCCCTCAGCGTGAACAAAACCCCTGAGATGCTTGAACTCCTCCATTTGAGGCAGAACCTCACTCCTAACCCAGAGATAGAAATCCACCCTGAGGACAATGGCCTCAGATTTGGAGTCTTTGTAACAGAACATTTAAAATTCCCAGAAACCAAAGTTCTGTGAATAATTTGTTTTTGTTTTAACTGTTGACTGACCTCAGAGTGAAACATTAATCCAAACAGCTTACAGAGAGCCAATGGTTTACTCACACCTTTTGTTAAATTTGCTAAGCTAAAACAAGAGTGAATGAGAACTAATGCACTTATTTCATGAATCAAGTGCAGCAGGAAATAAAAATATCTACCACACAACAATCATAGCTATTTAAAATGAAGTTTATTTAACAATAATCATTTTTGTACAGACGTTTAGGCATGAAACAAGGATGTGACTTTAGTGAAAAGTCTGAAGCAGCAGAGTCAGCTTCACGCAGGGAAGTAAGCAGAAGTTATGGAAGGCTTTGGACGCTGATGAACGTCTGCACAAAAAAAAAAGAAAAGTTAAGATCACATCAGCTCTGTTAGTCAAATGTTATGTTTGCTCTTCATTCCAAACTTGCATTAAACTAAAAGACTGCAGATGTGGGCAGCAACTTCTATTCACTCCTCTTAGACTTTATTTCCTGCTTGTAAATTATTTATCTAAACCGTTGTTTTTATAATATGCTACTACAAAAAAATTTTTTAAAAACGGGAGCTGGAAGCACAAGAGTGAATTTATTGTGGATTAATAGTACCACAGTGATGCCATTTTAATAGATTATATCATTTACAAAATAAATAACAGAAATAAATGCTGCAGTTGGGAGGTTTTAAAATAGTGGGTTTGATTCTTGGGAATGTGCTCTGATGAATGTGTTAACTGGACGTCCAGGACCACAGAACCTTTTGTCACTGTTCCCAGCCTGTTCCCATCAGTCCTGTTTAAATGAAAACTGGTTTCTGGTGCAGTGCAGAGAAAAAGATACCTTTAAGTACAAGAGCATCTCTGCTCAGGACTTTGACGTGTGAATACAGACACAGCAATAATCAATTTATTATCAAATCAAGAGATGCCTGAGGAGTCCCACCCCTAATATGAATTCCCTCAAGGAATGCAAATCATTTTAGTTCTGCATTGCCTTTTTATTTCAGCTTGGATAAAATAATTGGGTGGGGCTGTGAATTCACACAGTTCTTTCTAACAGAAAAGTTCGGGAGTCAAACTTTGACATTTGGCCTGAAGGACTCTGATCGTAGCTGAATTTACTTTTGTTGCAGTTTTATAATGAAGTCATCAGTTGACCTTACTGTGTATGACCTGTTCTAGTAGACCTACAGTGAACTTACAGTGAACAACCAATTATCAGTACCTACGCTGAACCTACAGTAAACCTACAGTAAACCTACACTGTATCAACATTAGATGAACAATAAACTCAAAGTGAACCAAACAACCGATTACCTACCAGTACATTGAACCTACATCATACCAGTAGACATACAGTTAATCGACAGTGAATCAACAGTAGACCCACAGTGAAGCTACAACAGACCCACAGTATTATACCTAGACATACATTTTTCATTCATTCAACCTTTATTTAAACAGGTTAGTCCCACTGAGCCACGAGGACTCATTTACAAGAGAGACCTGAAGACCTGACATTAAACCTACAGTGAACTAACTGATTACCTACATTGAACCTATAGTATACCTACAGCGTACCAACACTAGATTTACAGTAAACTTACAGAAAGCCATCAGTATACCACCTACAGTGAACCATCAGTATACCTAGTAGACTTACTGTGAGTCAACAATAGACATACAATGAACCAACGTTAGACGTATAATAAACATACATTGAATAATAGATCTACTCTGAGCCAACAGTAGATCTACAGCGAATCAACCAATTATCTCGATTGAACCTACAGTAGAACTACAGTGAACCTCAGTACACCTTTGGTAACAGTTTCCGTTTTAAATGTGCTATACAGTATAAATAAATTTAACTTCACTTGACACCTACAGTAGAAATACAGTGAACCAACAGTATACAGTGAACCTAAGTAGACCTTAGGAGGACTGATGTTTGTTCAGAATTAATAGAATGAAACCCAAATTTTAGCATTTCCAAATGTGAGATGCTTGGAGACATATTTCGAAAGGCAACAATAATAAAGTAACACTGGCCAAATAAGATTCTCTGATTAAAAAAACAAAGAATAAACCCTGAATCTTAACGTGTTGTTCCTTTAACAGGCCCTGAAACTGTTGTCCCTGCAGAGCAACATGTGTCTTGAAGTCTTACCTCCATGAATGAGATTAGATGACAGACTGTAAACCGGGATACTGTCGTCTCTTCTGAAGTACTTTGAATCCAGACCAGCAGAGTCCTCACTGACGAGATGAGAAAACCACTTCAGTTTCAATCAGACTCCATGACACAAAGAAAACTTGATAGACATGAGCTTTTTCACAGAAAACGTGTGATGCTGAGTGGCTTTACAGAAGAAGAGAAAGTCAGTTAAATAATAGCTGAACCCATAATGTTAGTAGTAAGCGTAGTACTAATAACTATAGTAGTAATAATGTAGTGGTAGTAATACAATAGTATTAGTATTAGTAGTACCATCAGCAATAGTAGTAATAATACTTGTAATAGTAGTAATTGTAGTATTATTAACAGTAGTAGAATAGTAGTTGTAATAACGTAGTTGTAGTAGTAGTACTAATATAAGTAGTAGTAGTATGCATAGTAGTGGTTGTATTAATAGTACTAGTAGCACTAGTAGTAATAATAGTAGTAGTAGTAAAAGCAGTGGAAGTAATAGTAGTGGTAGCAGTGGTAATAATAGTAGTAATAATAGCAGTTTTATTAGTACGAATAAAAGTAATGGTAGTAATATTGTTGTGGCCTTTATTCAGCATTGATCATCAAGTAAAAATAGATGACACTGAATCTCTGATTAACCGTCCTGTAGCCATGAAGCTGTGCTCTCCGTCCACCATCCACTCCTCCCAAAGGCGGCACAAAGCTGCTTTGAAGCTCCGGTTCACAGAAATGTCCAGAGGCTGCAGCACTTTTGTCAAACCTCCCAGGATGATGGCAGGTATGGAGTTAAACACTTTAATTTGATCTTTAAATTGCAGCATGACGTGCGCGCACACGCTGTCCATCCAGCAGGACTTTTTTGCTCTAAAATATCCGTATACATACAGGTAAACCAGTAGTCTTCAAAAGCCTAGAGGGCCCTTTAGCGCCCTTAGCGGCCGAAAGTGGTACTGCTCCATTTTTTCAGTCAGAATGAATTGAAACAGTCATATCGCAGCCAAAAATTGGTCTAAAAATATGGGAAAAAAATCCATAAATACGTTGCTTCGCCGTATAAGTCGCAGGACATGCAAATTAGGCAAAAAAAAAAAAAAAAACTTCAACTTATACGCTGAAAAATAATGTACAATATTTTTTCCTTTGATCAACACCACCCATACACAAAGTTAAACTGTTTAAAAACTTGTTGAAACCACTGTAAACTCACAGTGGTCTGGTGTTTGTTTGTCCAACTGGATCAGCAGGTTTACTGGGCCGAGGATGAAACTGGGCCTAAACAAAACACAGTCACAGCTTCAAAACTCAAAGGTCTAACAGCTAAAGAAGTGACTCACTCTGTAATAATCAAACACTAGGCTTTCTTTAGAGGAATGCATTTCGCCTAGTTTATGTTTTTAAAGACTGTTAGCTGTAGTGGCCACCTTGAATCTGTTGTAAATTAACTTAATTACCATCTGAGAATTGAACTAATATCAGCCACTAGTTTGTGAGATATTTGGCTAACATTATGGACACTGGCATGAAGAAAAGTACAATTGTTTGCTCTGGCCTTTGGCTGCCAGTGGGTGATAAAAACCAGTAAAGGTGTTGTACCTTCAGCCCTGTCGCTGCTGACAACACAGACGGATTGTCCAAACTTTCAGGAGACTGTGGTTTTCTGGACAGTTGGTTCTCATTTAGCTGCTTGTTAAGCCAACTTATAACTGCAGTGGGGGAAAAAGACAGCGTTATGAACTATGTCTAATCATTATCACTTTACTAAAAAAACACCAAAATACTTCCAGTCTGTAGTTTACTGTTTGAAAAGGTGCAGAAACTGCCTCAAATAAAGAACACCACTTCCTCTATAAAACCTACAGGAAATGAACTCCACTTCTTTCATATTTATTTACAAATCTTTACTAGAACTAGGTTCAAATTTCCTAAACGATGTACAAACTTTGTTGTCTGAAATCTGTTTCATCACACTTGCTCTTATTTTGTTTAATTACACTCCTTTTTGCTACAGTCCTGCTCATTATAGCTACGGTTTGATTAACGTTAGCTTCAGCACACATGATGCTAATTTTATTTTCACCATCTGCTTGAAGGTTTTCACTTTTCATCAGCGTGCCAAAATGTTTTTCAGTGCCTTTAACCTACTGGGATTAGTTAGTCCATTTTATAAACAGATGGATATTTGGGCCCAACCACAGCTAGTCCTGTTATCAGGTGTGTAAGACATTCTTCAGTGGCTTCCTCACCATTCTCATTAGTTTTTAACACTTCTCTGCTTTCATTTAACTTCTGTACGGTCATCTCTAGCTGCTCCTTCAGTTTGGAAACCTGCAAGACAAAACAGCATTGTCAAGGTTGTCCCTCCCTACAGCAAACTCTTTCAGGTTTAGCCAATCACCAGGACCACAGGGACCAAGGAGGACCTATATATACATGTAAGAAACACCTGTCTACTCGGGGAGAAAAGCCAGTATGGATTGTCCTACAGGTTTCAGCATCTTGTCACTCTTGGACAGAACGGTTTATGATTCATTATGCTCAGTCAATCAAGTAAAAAAAAAACAAATGTAACTTTAAAGTTCATGAAAATGTGAACATTGTTTTATATAATACATACAGGTGTGTCTAAAAAAAATTAGAATATTGTGAAAAGGTAAAAATAAAACAAGTCAATCATTTCAGAAAGTGAAACTCATTACCTAAATTCATTACAGAGAGTGAAACGTTTCAAGCCTTTGTTTCTTGTAATTTTGATGAATATGGCTTAGCGATAATGAAAAACTAAAATCCAGTATCTCAGAAACTTAAGATTATTGGTACATATCCAGTGTTTGGTAGCTTTGGAAATTGTGGGCAGGAGCCTATTTCTTCTGGAAAATGAAGTCAGCATCTCCATAAAGCTCGTCAGTAGACGGAAGCATGACGTCTCTAAAATCTAAAAATGACACCTGGACCTGCCACATTCTGTCTGTCTGTGACGAGGCCCTGAGTCATTTTGTGTGAATGAGTGCCTGACTAATTCATGTGCGCTCTCTAGACTTCTGATTGGCTGGAAGAACGAAGGAGGCCAGAGGAGACGGTGGTCTGACGGTTGCTGGCTTTTCTCTCCAGCCTCCCGCTCCTTTGTAGAAGGTTGTATCTTTTCACTGATTTGTTGAGCTGAGTGTCGTTAGGACTGGAAGTTACCAGCTGCCATTGTGTTTTTAGTCCTCAGATCACAGGGCAATGGGAGCGGCCCAAATCTGACAGTCAACTGTGGGATGGTTTGGGGCTTCTCCCTCTCTTTTTGTTGGTTTCAGTTGGGACTCCCAGTTTGCTGTTGGGCTCAGGTGATTGATGATTAAAGTCTTATCTAAACGCACAGTCGTCTGGGCTTCATATGTTGTGCGTCCTGTGATTTACTACTGGACATCAGGACCATAACAGTCTGTTTCTCCTTCCTGTCCTCTCAAACCCCTGTGGGTTGAAGCAGATGGCTGCTTGTCTTGAGCCTGGTTCTGCTGGAGGTTTCTTCCTGTTAAAAGGGAGTTTTTCCTTTCCACTGCTGCCATTGAGCTTCTTGAGGATGGGAGACTGCGACGAAGTGAAGACAACGCAATCTGCTGCTTCCTTAAATAGATAACGTTTACTAATTGGCTTTTTGATGTATGTGAATGTTTTTGTGCATTGCCCTGAGACGACTTGGAGCTATATAAATAAACTGAAATGAATAAAGATCCCTGGTAGATGCTGTGTTGACTGAGGACTTCAGAAAATCCAGTAGACTAACACCAGCAAATGACATGGCGCCAAACCATCACTGACTGTGGAAACTTCACTCTGGACTTCAAGCAATATTGATTCTGGGCCTCTCCAATCTTCCTCCAGACTCTGGGACCTTGATTTCCAAATGATATGCTAAATTTACTTTATTCTGAAACGATGACATTGGACCACTGAGCAACAGTCCAGTTCTTTGTCTTCTCAGCAGGTAAGACTCTTCTGATGTTGATTCTGGTTTAGGAGTGGCTGGACTTGAGGAATGAGACAATTGTAGTTCATGTCTAGGAGTTAATCAGCTGATTAGAGTGTGACAACAGGAGTTTATAATACTGAACCTCTTTGCAAAATTCTAATTTTCGGAAACAATAAAATTTGGCTTTTTAATATTTGTAAGACATAATCATCAAAATAACAAGAAATACAGGCTTGAAATATTTCACTATGACCATCTGTCAGTCCATCCATCATCTTTCGTTTGTTCCAAATTCCCCCATGACCCAACTTTGGCACAAGAGGAAAACAATGACTGGATGAATATTCCAAAGTCGGATCTTGGTGGCAGCAGCTGGACCAGGAAGGTCCTGACATCTCTTTCCACAGCCACCTCTTCCAGCTCTTCTGGGAGAATTCCAAAGGTGTTCCCAGTTCCCAGGCCAACCAAGAGGGTCTCTCCAGCATGCCATGGGTCTTCCCTCAAGGACCCTAGTGAGGGTAAAGAGCTGGTCCAGTGTTCCACAGCCAGGACAGAAACCACATTGTTCCTCCTGGATCTGAGGTTTGACCAACAATCAGACTCACGTCTCCAGTACCTCTGAATAGACCTTACCAGGTCTTACTAAGGAGAGTGATGCTCCTGTAATTTGAACACACTCTCTGGTGCCCCTTTTTGAAGAGGGGAACCAATACCCCAGTCTGCCAATCCAGTGGCACTGCCCCCAATGTCCATGCGATGTTGCAAAGGCTTGTCAACAGACAGCTCCACAACATCCAGAGCCTTTAGGAAGTCGGGGAGGATCTCATCCACCCCCCGGGAGCCCTTCCGTCCCAAAGCTTTGTATCTTCCTCTTTGATCTCAGCCATGTTTATGGACAGACCAATCCCGAAGTCCCCGACTCAGATTCCTCCGTGGAAGACATACGTTGGTGGGATTGAGAAGGTCTGAGAAATATTCCTTCCACCTCCCAACGACATCACTGGTTGAGGTCAACAGCACCCCACCTTCACTGAACACAGTGTAACCCCTAACCCTCCTCAGCCTCCTGATGGTTTGCCAAAATCTCCTCTGAGCCGATCCGAGTCTTTATCCGAGGCATCTTTGAACTCCTCCTAAGTTCAAGCTTTTGCCTCAGCAACAGCCAAGGCTGTGGACAACTCCAGTCTATGTGTAATGAAGAATTATAATTATACTGTATATGCGCTTCACTTTTTGAAGGAACTGACAAAAACAAAAAAAAAAAAAAACTTTTTCATGCTGTTATAATTTTTTTCATTGTGTCTGTGTAAAACAACAAAACACTAAAACAAGCCATGAATGGTTGCACTAAGTTTTTGAAATACTGTATAAAATAATACAAACAGTTGTTGCTCTTGCTCTTCCCACTGAACGTTCATTATCGGAACAGGCAATTTCTTTCTGGCATGAATTAAAATATATCTGCTTGTGCCTCTTTTCTCATCCAGCTGATGCAGATGAAGCTTATACACCACACTCCCTGTTTTAGTAGATTTAATCAAACCTGTGCAGACATTTGAACATACAAACCGGATTCCAAAAAAGTTGGGACACTAAACAAATTGTGAATAAAAACTGAATGCAATGATGTGGA
>JARVGS010000979.1:24978788-24989537 GCA_031762315.1 Hypsolebias antenori | reverse complement strand
TGTTGCTTTCAACACCAGATGATCTGTGTTTGGTCATTATATTTATTATCTGCAATGATTTTATCTTTTTTTTTGTACTTCATTTTGTATGTTGCCTATGTGTGTTGCCTGTTGTTTGTACAGCACTTTGGTTGGCCTTGTCGCTGTTTTAAGTGCTCTATAAATAAAATGGTACGGTATTACTTTTATTATTATTACTGTTGTTGTAGTTTTGACAAAGAAAGGAGTGGGTAATTGGGGCTGTAATCTCAGATGTTTATCCCAAATAAACCTAAACCACATGACAGCAAAATCATTAAATGCATGTTTATCTAAATCAAGCTTTGAGCTCTTCACATAAAGCATTACACTCGGCAAACCAAGCTCCTAAATCAATATAATTGACTCAATCTGATTGATCAATATATGACAGTTCAGTACGTTAGCCTCTGTATTTCATACAAGCAGCATTCACATCAATACACTGCACCATTAGGAGTCTGTGCCTGGCGTGTTTTTTTAAAACACTGTTGCGTAACGGCTAAAGTAGCTGAGATTATTCAGTTCTTGCTTGCATTGGTATGCATATGGTAAGTGCACATATCCCTGCATTCTTTTATCCAACAAAACCAACCACTGGTTGACAAAATGGTCATGACTAGTTACAAATTGACTAATGTTGGGCTAATAGTGATGACTTGGTATGAAAAGAGAACCACTGGTGACAAAATGACATCCATGAGGTATAAAATAGTAATGACAAGGAACAAAATGGCAACCACAGGGTATGCTATAAGAAGGACTTGGTAAAAAATAATATCTGTTGATTACAAAGTAGGAACAAGTGACTACAAAATAACAACTGATAGGTACAAAACTAATGACTACAACACAATGACTGGGTACAAAATAGTGACAACTGGCTAAGAAATGACAATCTTTCGGGATAAAATGAAAATGTCTCGGCATAAAATGGTAATTGCTAGTTAGGATTTAGGTTGAAGGACTGCTGGGTACAAAATGTTAACGACTGCCCATGAACTGTCAACTGCTGGAGAGAAAGAAACCACACTAGTCATAAATATAATATTAAAAACTGCTGTACTGTACTATACTCGGGGGATTAAATCATAACCGTGGGGTGGCTTCAGTGGAGAGTACAAAGTGGGTATTTGACAGCTCATCAGGGAGAAAAGTAGTTATTAGTTGTCCCAAAAGTTACTATAAGTTATGTCATTACCTATTTCACATAATCTGCCATGTGCATGTAGAAGGAAAGACAGAAAGAATACTTAAACGTTAGCCAGGACAGAATCAGCCAGTGGCAGCGGCGCTCATGTGTGATTTGCAGCCTGAAGGCAGAACATCTCCCACTCTGACTGCAGCTGGGAGGGTCTGTTGTGTGAGGACTGGGCCAGGACTGGACTTTGGGATCAAAGAGCGCCCCAGAGCAGCGCCTGCTCAGAGGAGTAAAAATGAGATGTGCTTCCTTGTCAGTCTCCAGTCCCTACATGGTGCAGGGAGGTACCTTTTAATGTGAACAATCTGCAATACATGTTTTCAAAAGTTGTGCACATAAAAGCATGTGAAAGTTTTCAAAACCTGGCCACACAAATCGAGCAACTCAGAAACACAGATAATTTAGTCAGACTGCAGCCTAAAATTCACATTTTCTTGTAATTTGGACTCACCAGCCGGTGTCTAATGGTCACAGCACAGTGTGGTGCTGGGTCAAACTAAAATAAGAAGAAGCACTCGCATCTTTTCTCTGAAGTGCTAGTTTTCTAGCAACACATAAAAGGCACATCATGTGTTTTTTTGAGTTAAAGTGCAAAATGAAACCTTTCAGAGGCCATTATTAAACTTCAAAGAACTAGACAGCCCTTCCATCCACTGACCTCCGATGTAATGCAGAGAGTCAAGGGTAGAAGAATCATTTGGTTCAGAGACAACATATCTGCTAATTAAACTAAAAAAAAAAAAAAAAAAAAAAACTGCATTAAGGAAACAGTTTTGATCACAAACCTAAAGTCCTGTGGATGCAAACTTGTTTTCAAGCACAAAGAAGACACTGCATGAATGGTCCTCCTTGGGGCCCCCTTCATTTTCAAAAGAATTGGATTCTCTCAGCCCTGTCAGAATTATCAGATGGGCCACAAGCGCATTAAAGCTCTCATCCTTTGAGGCTCCACCACCATAAAATCCTTCAACATCATGGCCCCAGTGCTCCCCAGGCATTACACTCCCTCCATCATCAACCGGATTAAAGACGACCATCCTCCTGATCTTACAGTCCACCTGCAGCTAAAAGCACGCACCAAGTCCCTGTCAATGAAAACTGCATCCATCAGCATTGCACGATCACTTTTACCAAAGAAGTCGAACTGCTGGGTCTACACATGAGCACAGTGAAAAACACAGACCTTGTTCCAACCTACTTTTTATAGATTTGATGGTCCAAACATTGACATTAGGACTGACGATGAAAACCTAGAGTAGTGCTCAGAGGCATCTTAACCAGTGCTACACTTGATAAGGAACTCCAATACCACACTGGACAGGCAGCAAGTACCGCTGGGAAGCTTAAGGCTCTAACTTTTCATTCACATACATAGAAAAGCCACTTAGTAAAGTTCTCTATCTAAGGAAACCAGCAGACAAGTTGAATCTTCACTTCGTCGCAGTCTCCCATCCTGAGCAAGCACAATGGCAACAGTAGAAAGGAAAAACTACCTTTTAACAGGAAGAGACCTCCAGCAGAACCAGGCTCAGGATAAGTGGCAATATTGTGAACACCTTGGAAACTCTCGCTCTGAATCGCCCTCTTTGGAGGTCTGCGGTAAAAGACGCCACTGAGAGCTTCAAAGTAAACTGTAGAGAAAGCCGAAGAACTTTCAGGAAGCAACATTCATAGAGTGCACAGTGATATCATCCAGTGTCAGGAGGACTTTAGCTACCCAACAGGAGCTTTAGAGAAATGCAAAGATAAGCATTCACGTAAAACTTTTGTCAGTGCAGATCTTTTATGTTGACACCAGCCTGGATTTGCGATTCATTTTCAATTCTAGTAGGTTTTCAAAGTGCTCCTTCAGGTTTAGAAATGTTTGAATTTACACTTCCCTCTGAAAATACTGGAACAGTGAGGCCAGTTTATTTCCTTTGGCTGTCGATTGAAAATATCTGGGTTTGACATCTATATATGAGACAAGAGCAACATTTCAGCTTTAATTTCCAGGTGTTCGCATCTGGATCTGATACACAACATAGACAATAGCTTTATTTGTTCAAAAACACAGAACTTTTAGGTAAACAGGGTTCAGGCTTGGGTTCTGCCGGTTCAGACTGTATTTATAGTCTGTAGAGGTGGAAACCAGAGAGCTGTCTGAGGATAAAAAACAACCGTGAGGCGGAGAAGAGGGGAAATCAATCAGAACCATTGACCAAACATTGATCACAGCCAGTCCAACAACAACATTTCTACTCTAACCAGCTGCTAAAACATGACAATTAAATACGTTTGCCTGAAAACTCAAGCAGGTTAAAATGTGGTTTCTATGTATTTCAGACAAGCAGCATGGACTTCAGAACATCTGCAGTGCTTT
This sequence comes from Hypsolebias antenori, assembly GCA_031762315.1. Taxonomy (NCBI): domain Eukaryota; kingdom Metazoa; phylum Chordata; class Actinopteri; order Cyprinodontiformes; family Rivulidae; genus Hypsolebias; species Hypsolebias antenori. Next base: position 24,985,956 of record JARVGS010000979.1, on the reverse strand, counting down.
GACCCTGAACATTTTACACACCAACGCTGAATGACTGAAGGAGTTGGATAAGTTTCATCTTTTTAATAGACAATTAGCAAAGATAAACTAAATATACTCGTTCATATTAGTAGACATAATACAAGCCCACGGCTTGGTAAGTGCATATCTTATGCAACGTGACTGAGCCACTAGGTGCTCGCATCGGGTATTTAAGCACTACCTGTTGTTAAAAAGTGTTTATTCATTACAAATATTTAACTTGCATGAAAGAGTTGGCAGCTGTTTTATGGGCTCAAACCTGCAGCCTCGGGTTTGCAAGACTGCAGCACTGACACTGAGCTACCGCTGCCACACCAGGCTATGGTACATAACAAGGCTGACTATAAAATAAAGCACAGCTCGATCCTGTAAAGGGGCAAGTGGAGCTGCTGCCTCTGTGCTTACAGAGTCACAGAGATCCATGCAGTGCATACAGGGCTAGATGCATGCTGGGATATGTGCGAAAAGTGCATGGTCAAATGGAACAATATAACTTTTTAGTACAAAACATCCACTGCTGTGGACAACATGGTGGGGATGCATGATACCCAGTACCAGTATCAAGTGTGAGTCCAGTCGGGCCATGTGTGTGTACTTGTACTCTTAAACGTGTTCTGATATCAGAGTATTGATACCAATTTAAGGCAGCGTGACGTTCACCTCTCAGTTGAACATTAAGGTGGTGGAGGAGAAGCAATGGAGGAGTTTGTTTGTGTTGGCTGTCCTGATCCACACTTCTGACCAGCTGCTGGCCGTCGTGCACCATCAAGCTGTTTGGTAACTACCAACAAACACGGCCAGAGGAAGAAGGAAAAGAAGTAGACGCGCAGCAAAAGTGAACTGAAAGTGAAAGTTTGTCACTGAAAGTGACAAAAGTTAAAGTGCTGCAAATAAGTCAAGAGGAGGGATGAACGCGAACACCTTCAACACCAGCAACTTGATAAAACATAAAAAATAAAACGCCAGGTTCAAAGGGTGTGCTGACTGCAGCAAGAAAGTCTGTCACCGAGCAGAAAAGGATCCTGGGAATCCTGGGATCTGTGCACGAGCTTCTCGACTGTTTCACTGGGCTTTCAGAAAAGACTTGTGCTGCCCTGGCTCCATTTGATGACCTCAGCAAGAACGCAGAGTTCTTTGCAAGAGGATGAACGTCTCCATCCTCCTCATTGCTGAGGTGAAAAATGACTTTACTGAATAAACCGAGCGCGATGTTATGAACTCAGGAAAGACAAGCGGGTGATCCGTCCAGCTGCCACCATCATTCTGCATCTCTGAGGAGAAGAGACCGCTGCCAGCTGGAGGACTTGTAATGAGGCGACTCATATTGTTATGATATTATTTATATTTCAGGAACCATGATGGACAGTCATCAGAAATACAAAATACATTTAAACACAAACAACCAATTGCAACAGCTGAAATGAGTAATTAAAGGCTCTACTAATTATAAGAAGTACATTGGCATATATTAGTCCTCATATCAGTGCTCCATATTGGTAGATACTCCAATGTGAGACCGTTCATTTATGGTTTAATTGGTTAATTGGACCTAAAAGCGTCTAAAGATTGGATTCAGGTCTCTTTTGTAAATGAGTCCCCGAGGCTCAATGGGATTAAGCTGTATAAATAAAGGTTAAATGAAAAAAAGTTTCTGCTTGGCACAAACAGAAAAGAACTCCAGTTTGAGAAAGGTAATAGAAGTTGAGATTTGTCATGGTCGCTGGGGGAGTTTCAATGATTACCCGTGGCACTAGTTTTGTTCTCTTGTTCTGTTTTAACGGCGCCACTACATCAAAAACAACAAAACACTGGTGTGTGCAAGTCGGAGGGTAGCTGTACTTTAAAGCTCTACTTGCATTGGAGTCAGCTCAAACCACGCCGTGCATTCTTCTCTCACCAATTAAACATTCAAACACTTCTTCTAGTTAACCCCAACCTTGAAGGATGCTGCCTAATAATAATTTAACTAGTTTACAGTAACTTCCCTTCAAGGCTGACAGCCAGAACAGAAACTAAAACAACTTCATGAGCTGCATTTTCTGTGTGGGGGCGTTCCATGAACTTTAATCCACGTTTATAAAAGCTTTTCTGTGACAGAAGCTTATTGCTTGTCTGACAGATGACACGTCAGGGCACTTCAAATCCTAAAGTCTATGCTGTTCTCTTTGAAGCAGAGGAGGTCCTTTCGACAAGGCGGAGGCCTTGTTTACCACAAAAGGAGGCAAGAACGTTGCAGACTCCATCCTGAGTGAAACAACATGGCCGCTTCTGTAAATGGGACATTATGGCTTCTGTTTTGTATAAAGCATGCTTGGACACGGCGTCCATCTTTATTTAAAGTCTTTGGTTGGTGACCTCTTTGTCATTACATCAGTGTTATGTGAACCCAGCGTTCATGGAACTAGGAGCTGTGTGGGACAGACCTCCCCACAAACACACCCAAGCTGGACAAGACTCATGCCATGACTCAGTCCTTCAAACCAGGACTGGCTTGTAAGTCAGCTTTAGAAATCTTCTGCTCAGCTTGGTTCCCCAGGTTTTCAGGCAGGAAGCTAAACGTTCAGTGGGACATGTCCACAGCTGTCGTCTTTTCAACCCCTGCTGCATCATTTAATGTCCGAGTATTAAAATGAGAGCGCCTCGTTATCTTTCATGGTTGGACTGATATCTTTGTGACATTCTCAGTAAAAAAGTCCTGCAGTTAGGCATGTAGTAAATCTTACAGTGGGTCACTCTCAGGATGTGAGAACCTCAAGCTCGCTCAGTGTGGAGGGTACTGGTTTTTTACGACAGTTGGAAGCTGCACCCCGAGAGTCAAACTAAACATGACAGCTTTATGCACTCATGGATGTCTTGCAAAAAGAGTGATTTCTTTAAAATAACTCTTTTGTAAAGAGTTGAAAGTGTAGTGCATCTTCTCATCTCCACAGCTGGTGTTGAGCTGCAGGTCTAAACTCAGCTCAAAGTCCAGTTCAGTGATTAGTTTTAGTTTGGAACTAAAAAGGTAAAAACGGAATCAATCATGCGTTTATCTTATTGCTGGGAGCAAAGCCAGAAGTCTGCACCTCGAGTTTCTCCACCAATCGGGCGCCTGTGTGTGACAGTGGAATAACTTTAGTCCCATTTTGACCCAAACAGACATCTGAGTGGACACATGACTTCAGACTTGCATTCATTTCCTGAGGACTTGTCAGCCACTGCCTAACCTTCGACATGTCTCCAGCTCAGCGGTTCCTGATGTCCCATGGGGACGTGGTGTCTCTGTCTCCAACGTGTTACTATGGAAACACAGAACCTGTACAGTACGTCCACGGGGTTTGTTTGGGGGAACCGTTACGGTTCCTGGCAAAAAGCACAAACAACTTTTTTTTTTAATTATTTACAAAACAGGAGCCGTGCAAAAGAACTGACAAGTTTCACATTTATGATTGTCCATAAAAAAGATGAAACCTCTGAAATATTTTTTGTGGATGTTTCAGCTCAGTTCAAAAATAGCAACAAAGTGCAAAAAATAAACAAATGTAAACAGTCTATATTTCTAGTCAGTTTAAAAAAGAATGAAGGCTTAATTGCATATTTTTAAAGCAGCACCTGCAGCGGAGGGAGGCATTCGGAGCGCTGGGGGTTGGGGGGCATGGGGCGTCTACATGGGCCTCCTACTGGATTTAGAAGAGATGGCCAGGAGTAAAAGCTGACATACATCCAAAAGCAACAGACCTCATTCTTGGGATGCAGTTGAGTTACAAGTTTCTTAGGTTCTGCCGTCCTGACGGGAAGGTCTGGTGCATCGTTCATCCCAGACTGACGTCTGCACAGATCAACCGCTTCCACCAAAACAACGGCTCAGCAGCGTCCAGCTTCCCTCGGACGGTCTCTGGCTACAAACACACATATAAATATAAAATAATGTGTTTTTATATTTAAATGTGGTCGAGTTGTTTCCGAGTTGCTGGATCTTGACTGATGCGTCTCCTTTGTCCCAGAACGGCACCGCCAGGACCATCCCAGGTCCTCCAGACCTTACTCAGTTACCCAGATACCAAGACTGGAACAGAAACAGAAACACATGAAACACATTTTGACATTTGCTTCTTATAATAAAACAACCAGTGTGGGGTTTGGAAGAACTTTGTCCTGTAAGGCAAACTTGAGTTTACAAAAGCTTAAAACTCTAAGTCTTCATCTAAAAAAATATGTCAGGTCTTCTGGACGGATTCTTTAGGTCCAGAGGAACTGACTTTATTTTTTTTTTTAGATTTTTCTACCTGGATTAATGAGCATGCATCAGGATATCTAAAGTCTTCTGGGTTTGTTTGTTGAATTGGAAGCTCTCTGGATTGGAAGTGAAATGTCTTCATCTACAGAATCCCAGCTGTTTTTTAAATGATTTATTTGTTTGGGGGGTGGGGGGTGTACCATGTCTTGGATGGCTGAGAATCTACACCAGCACACAGTTCCCTGTGGTTAGAGCGCCATCCGACAAAGAAAAAGCCATATTTGAACACCCTCCAGAACCATTGCTGTTCAAATGGACCGAGGCAAAGGGGAAAACGGTTCCATGGTCAGACGGATCTGAGATTCGATTTGGAAACCACTGAAGCCATGTCCTCCATGGTCAAGGGAAGGACCATCTGGTCTGTTAACAGCACACAGTTTAAAAGTATGGCTCGCTGATAGTATGGGGGTGCAATAGTGCCTCCTACAACATATTTACCAACAAAGAGGAAGAGAATAACAATAGTCTGGAAATGTGGAAGTTTTCGGCTCATTCAGCTGAGGCTCCTGTAACGTGTGCCTCCAGAGCAGAGTGATAGAGGAGAGCTGCACCAAGACTCAAACATAAAACAACAAATGAACATGGTTACAGCAAGTTGTGCAGAACACAGCTTTCCACTGAGCAGGCAATCGTGATTACAATATTGACCAACATAATCATGATCATATTCTTTCTCCATATCAAGCAGTCCTAAGATGATCTAGACTAAAACAGGTTTGGTAAAGGGCGGCGGGTGATATGCATTCCTTTAATTAATGACAGAGTTGAAATCTCAGTCAGCAGAATAAAATCTAGGTGAGAACGAGAGGTCAGATTAGTTTTCTAAATCGGTCCAGGTTTTAGGATGAACATCATGACACGAGCAGGTTAAATGGTGCGTACTGACCTGGGCTTGGTAGAGTCCACCTGGGTCCCGAGGAGTGACTCCCACAAAGGAGGACTGACTGGCAGGGGGGGTCCCGGGAGCAGAGTATGCTGTTGGTATGAAATATAAACACAAATTATTAACCAGTATGGCAGCTCGCACAACTCAAGGTCAGTCAGTGCAGCAACTTTAAAAACTTTCGCAAATGAGCCACGTGTTTTAATCAAATGAGAGCAGGCTGACTCTGACGGGACTTTTGTTAAGACCAGTGGAAAACTGAACAGCCCTGTTCCACTGGCTCCACTTGGTCCTGGTTCAGTCTCTCCACTGGGTGGTCCCACCCACCTCCAGCTCAGCTCCTAGAACCTACCGGGTTGAGGTTCCAAACAAGCTGAGCTCAGCTGAACCTAGACCACAGGACATAGATTGGTCAAGGAAAGGCGTCAATCATGAGAGCATCCCCGTCACAAGAATCAAACCACCATTTTTAAAAGCTCTGCAGCGTCCACTAATGTCTGTGCTTGTTCACTGAACACAGAATTCAGACGGAGCTAGTACAACTGGACTCAATTTATGGGCTTATGGGCTCACACTGGTAGAGGAAAGGTGGCCTTGATGCCTCCACAACATTTTTTGAAAATAATGGCAGGGGGTGGTGAATGTTCAGTGACTTTATTTCCACTGTTGCCTTTGTGCTTGCTCAGGATGGAAGACTGTGATGAAGTGAAGATTCAACACAAGCTGCAGGCTTCATAAGAGAGATAACATTTATTAACTGGTTTTTGTAACAAATGTGAATGTTTCTGTTGAGATGACTTTTGCTGTGACATGGTGTAAATAAACTGAACTGACTGAATTGCATTGATTTCTCCTTTATTGTCATTTCTGTGTTTTATTCAATGGTATGTTTCCCCATTTAGTTTCCATTCTTATCCATTTGTTTTTCTATATTTTATATTAAAATCATTCCTTGTGTAGTTCATGTTGCAGTCTTTCCAGTGTCATGTCCATTCTGCCCTCAATCAGCTGTCAGTGTTCAGTCAGCCTTCCACTCACACCTGTTCCTAGTCAATAATCATGCAGTTGCTGCCGCACTCCACTCACCCTCTGTTCTATTTAAACGGTCTCTTGACACCATCTCACCAGCGGCTCATTATATTGGTTTAGCCTTATGTCTCCATCTTCCTTGTGCTCCTCTTGTGTTTACCTACTGTTGTCTTCTGTTGTAAGTTTTGGCCACCACGTCAGCTTTTAATAAGTTAATTTACATTTGTATTTATTTGTTGGTAAGTTTCAGGCGGCAGTGCTAAGATGACCTGCCTACATTGAGGCAACATTTAGAGACAGTGTAGAACCAGGTTAAGCCAACTTAGAGTGAAGCGAGTCATGCTGACATGGGACGATGCAATAATGACAGGAGGTTCTTGCATATGTTCAGATCCTTCATATAGTTTGTCTTATTCCTTATTTATACAGAAACACACTTCTTCTGTGTACTTTGTACATGTGCTCTGTGGATATGTACTATATGTGTACACAATGAGTCTGTAACTACTTACTGGGTGATGTGGGGGAATTTGCACCCCCTTCAGATGAGGAGGTGGAGGCCTTTGACTCTATGGGAGCGGTTGGTCTAGGGAGAGGGGGTGCTGGTCCATGGGGTCCCAACAACTGAGAGGTGATGTAATGACTGGGCATTTTCACTTGAGTGCTGCCGTTGAGCTGGAAACATTCACAGATACCTTAGTTACAGTTACAGTTTTCTCCAAGGTCAAATAAACCTCTAAAATATTGAGTCAGAGACAGTGCAATTTGACCTCCAAACATTCATTCTGGATTTGATTACATTAGTCCCTTGTTTATTGTGGGGGATCTGTACCCTGAAGCCCGGCGATAAGTGAAAAACCACAAAGTAGGAATGGTAGTACAAGTAGTAAGTAGTTGTTCATTTTAGTGTACACACACACACACACACACACACACACACACACACACACACACACACA
>JARVGS010000979.1:24911359-24926942 GCA_031762315.1 Hypsolebias antenori | reverse complement strand
ATCCATCCATCCATCCATCCATCCATCCATCCATCCATCCATCCATCCATCCATCCATCCATCCATCCATTTATCCAACTATTCCAACCATCCATCCATCCTTTCACGAGTCAGTCTGTCCGTCAATGTAAAACGAATAGTATTTAATGTTATAAATGTTCTGGAATGTTCTACAAAATGTGGGCCTCTGAAGGGTGAACTGCAGCTCTTGGACACTATGGTGTGGACACAAACGTGACAAAACATTTGAGTGGCTCCTTCTGTACTGAAAGCCAGTGTTTGCTTTGACTTCTCTAAAGATAAAGAGAAAAATGACATTCACTAAAGTGAACGCAAATAAAATTCATTGGGGAGTCTCCATAACATGCCAAAAATGTTTTCATCATGCTATGATGTGGGCAGAGATGGACAACAAAATATGTTCAATTGAAAATATAGTTTTCGAAGTTGTAAACACAAATATAGGCTGATATTTTGAGGAAATGACTATGTAAAACCCAGCTGCATGGCTCCATGGTGGCTGGTTGCAAACACTACTAAACATTTACCTACAGGTGAAAATCAAAAGAATTGAATATCATGAAAATTTTTTATTTTGTCAGTCAACTCAGAAAGTGAAACTCATATGTTACATGGATGTAACTCCTGAACCAGAGACAACTTCAGAAGCATCTTACTGGCTGAGGAGACAAAGAGCTGGACTGTTGCTCAGTGGTCCAATGTCCTCAATTCACATGAAAGTAAAGTTTTCATGTCATTTGGAAATCAAGGTCAGGAGGAAGAGTGGAGAGGCCCAGAATCCATGTTGCTTGATGTCCAGTGTGAAGTTTCCACTGCCTGTGTCTGCCTGCACCCTTCACACGCTTAACAAAACTTAATAAACACAGCATCTACCAGGACATTTTAGAACCCTTCATGCTTCCTTTAGCTGACAAGATTCATGGAGATGCTGATTTCATTTTCCAGCAGGACTTGTCACCTGCCCACATTGCCAGTGGTACCAAATGTTGGCTATGAAATATTCTAGTTCTGAGATGTTAAATTTTGCTTTTTCTTTATCTGTAAGCCCTAATCATCAAATTTACAAGAAATAAAGGCTTGAAATATCTTATTGTATGTGTAATGAATATTTATAATATATGAATGTCACTTTCTGAAGTGACTGACAAAAATGTTTGAATTTTTTCTCAATATTCAAAGTTTTTTTTTAGATGCACCTGCATATTATCTCAACTAGCAGCCATCAACTAGTCTCCAAGAGACATAATCAGCTGAGATACCACCTGGTGTTGCATCTTTGGAGCCACTAGAGAACACGATGGTCCTTTGTTGAAGATACTAACTCAGCCACCTTCACGCTACAGTAGTGGTAAAACCACCACACAAGATGTTTACAGAGTAAATAATCAATTACATTCCACCTCTGAGTACAGCAGAATGTTAGCTATGGACGACTGCCAGTATTTCATGAATCTGACACAAGTCCTCTAGGTCAAATACCAAAAAGAGTCACACATTCTAAAAGTCTTTTTATGCTTTTCCTAGACAAAACAAGACTAAATCAACTTGTTAAGGTTGCTGAAATGGTAGCAACACACAATACAGTCTGATACTTCCCACATTTTCAGTCCAGTTTCATAAACCTGTGGTGTTTATAAAGTGATAAAGTTTACATGGGTTCTTACCAGATATTTTGTCTCTTGAAGCGGTCCGGATCCCGAGCAGTGAAGGTGGTGAGTATGGAGCCAGCAGGCAGACCTTCCTCCAGTTTAATAGACTTGGGGTTTGGGCTGAACTCTGGACTCTCATTGATGTCCAGGATTTGTACGGAGACCGTTGCTGTAGACTGGCGGGGCAGATGGATGCCTCGGGCCAGAGGAACCTCATTTTCTGCCTCCACGATCAGCATGAAAGAACGGATCAGTTCAAAATCTATGGGCTGGACAGAAGACAAGGGGGGAGGTTGGGAGTTTTGTGTCATGCTGGAAAACCAGGAAATTTAGCTGCTGCAGTTAACATCACAGTTTTTATTGTATGGGCCAGGGGCATGCAATCCGGGTCACTGAGGGCCACTATCCTGCATGTTTAACTTGTTGACCTGTTCCAACACACCTGATTCAATGGTAGTAGTCTGCAGAAGCCTTTTAATCACCAGATTCAGATCAGGTGTGTTGGAACAGAGAAACATCTTAAACATGCAGGACATTGGTCCTCCAGGACCAGGAGTGGACATCCCAAGTGTAGACTGTCCATAAACCTGTAAGTTTGTGACAGTAAAGTCACATGAACACATCCGTACCTGATAGGAAGCTTCTTATGGAGGGCTGCCAGAAGGCAAAATGGCACAAAATGAGAGCCTGCTGACAACAAGCTTTGGTTGGTTCAATGTTAACCTGAACTTTGAGCCGTCAGGTTTTTATTATTTGAGGAATATTTCTATGATGCAATTCATTTTAGATGTCCCAGAATGACAGACTGTAGTCTGGACCCTAATTAAAGCCATAAAAGCTGTCAAAAAACATAACTTTTCAATGATTTTGATTTGAATTTTTGTGCTTCTAACACAACTTTTACATCATTAAATGGGTTTTTGAGACTCGTCATATCAAATCAGGGATTGTCAGATGTAAACAAACAAAGCCTGTTTTCAAGATTCCTGTCTTTTTAAGCAACATTTTGAAACTTAAATCATTTGATATCACAAGCAGCTCCAGGCTGTATGTGTCTTGGTCAATGGGATAATTGGATCAATCTGCTTGTCACGAAACCTTGGTGTTCCCCCGTTTGTTCAGAAGCTGTGGAATCCCACCTCACCTTGACCACAGTAAGCAATCCCTCATTGGTGGTGGGGTCAGTGGGGATGGAGAACCGTCCTGTGGGGTCTCCGGCGATGATGCGGTAGATGGCGCCCCAGGCTGGTGTGTGCGGTTGGTCTTTGTCTGTCACGGTCAAGTTGGTGACAATCACGTTTACCTTGTTCTCTTGAACCTCCCCAAAGAACTAAAATACAAACATCAGCGTTACCGCCATGTACAGTACATGCACTGAAATACTAGACTCCATTGTATAAACCAGGACATTCAAGCTGATGTCCTTAGTATCTGCACAGGATGGTCCCAGGACAAGGTTATGTTCTATGTCTCCATGTAAACAAACAAGACTTTGCGCTTGGTAAAATAAAATAAAAAAAAGAGAGAATCACAAACAGCATATTAGACGACCGTAGACAAACTATTATACAGCAATCTGTAGCAACAGACAAGCAGACATTGTTCTACAAAGTAACTTTGATCTTGATTTGTGTCCTTGACCTTAGAGCTTGGGATGGGCGTGTGTGTGAAAAAATTAAAGACACTCTTGACTAGAGATGATGCATATGTGTAGGAAGTTTTCTTAAATTATCTTGAGCAGATTAGAAGTTATGGACGGGTCAAGAGAAAATTTACGGAAGGACGGACGAAGACTCTGCTGATTTAAAGCTTGACATCTCGGGTGCGCAAACGGTTTCAAAAAATCCAACACGGCAGCTTCTTTAACACAGGTTCTGCTGCCTTCAAAAACAAGGGAAGGCAGGGATGCGTGTTTTAGTAAAATAATACATCTGTGGTTATCGCAAGTTTACTCTTCACAGCAACTGTAGGAGCAGCAACACAAACACGTTAAATCATAGCTACAGGTTTCTTCCACAAATGTCTGGTTCCCCTGTTCGTGGTGGAACCATCTGAGGAGGGGTGTTTACTCCTCCATCGTCTGTCCAGTCAGTTTCATTTGAAGTTAATGTTTTATGACGTCACATCATTTTTTTCACTTTGTCTCTTATAACGTAAAAACGTTCCACATATGAACTGAAAACATACATTATTTTAAAACTATCACATTAAATACACTGTAAAATGATACATTATATTGCATATACCATATTTTTCGCCGTACACGTTGCACCGCCCTTTAAGTCGCATCAGTCCAAATATGTCTAATAAATTGGAAAAATCCATAAATATGTTGTGTCGCCATATACGTCGCATCTATTTTGCGTCACCGCTGATGCATCGCGTTTGTTATGCGTGACCTCTTTCAACCCAGAAATGCAGGCTGGCGTTGTGCCAAAAATCGATGGGCTGCCAAATGGCGGCTGCAGGAGCGTGCACAGTAGGACTTTAACAAGAAATTAACAAGAATTACACTTAAAAACAATTATTTGTTTGCTCACAGTTATAGTAAAGGTGTGTCTCAGCCTAACTTTTCCTTAATAAATGCACTCTGACAGTCAAATCAGCTGCATTTTAAAAGTATTCACTGCCTCTGTGCTCCCAGGAGCGCGCAGACAGGGAGGAAAAAAGGAAGGAGGAACGCTGTGCGTTTCTTTGAAATTTTACAAGATAAACACCTAAAAACAATTGTTTGTTTGCTTGACATTATAGCAAAATTGTGTCTCAGTTGAACTTTTACTTAATAATTTAACTTTAATGGTCAAATTAGCTTCATTTCGCCAGGGTGGCACAGCGAAATTAAGCTGATTTGACAGTTGCTCCAAATGAGCTGGACAATGGTGGCAGGCAATGGCAAGCCAGTTGTGTCATTAATAGGCACTTTTACCTATTACATGACACAACGGCATGCCATACTACACGAGTGGCATCTAGCGGCTGAAAATGGTAGTGTTCAATATTTGCCGTCAGAATGAATGAAAACGGTCATATCTCAGCCTAAAATTGATTTATAAATATGGTTACAAAAAAAATAAATCCATAAATACATAGCATCAGCCTATAAATCACAGGGCATGAAAATTATGTAAAAAAACTGCAACTTATAGGGCGAAAACTCCAGTAGTTTATTTAAACCAGTCTCTGTCCAATTAGTTAAAAATGACTTTTTTCTTTAATAGAAGTCTGGTGTTGAGCTGCTCTGCATTTTCATGCTCATTAAACAGGATCTGGTGTCTTTAGCTGTCAATAATGGACAGAGTTATGTCCATATTTTTCATAAACCTGAGACGTCACGGTCGTCTTGATTCAGCTGACATGTTTTCATGAGTTAGCTGCAGTGGCATGCTAGCGTTAGCTTGCTTTGCTCAGTTCTGATGCGACTCTCGGACAATCAGATTGTTGGATTGTTGGCCTGTCACGTTTTCTTGCAGATATTGACAGATTTTCCTGCAGTGGACAGACCATGTCTCATTTATACAGCTTTGTAGAAAAAAAAAACACAAATTATTATAAAACACCTGAATTTATTCCATCACAGATTCTGGGACATTTCAAGTATTAAAGTCAGTTTCACGTTTAATGTCCAGTTCTGCGACTCTGTCTGCGTTTTCCACCAAATCACAGGACCTCCTCCTGCACGCTGAGCCTGAACGTCCTCTGATTGTGTGTGTGTGTGTGTGTGTGTGTGTGTGCGTGCGTGCGTGTGTGTGAGGACATACTGTGTCTGTGGTAAAGTCAGGAAGGTTGTCGTTGACGTCGTTGATCCTGATAACGGTGGTGGCAGTGTTGGAGAGGCCGTAGGTGGGGTTTCCCTCCATATCGGTGGCCTGGAGGATGAGGGTGTACTGGGTGACTTTCTAAAACCACACAGAAGCAAAGGAGAGTTAAAACCATTTTTATTTTACTTTTTCTCACACAAATCCCCCCTCCCCACAACATTAGATAATCCTACAGGACTCGTCAAAAGGAAAACCTCCCCTCCGCTAAGACCCTGCACAGACCACCATGCCCTTGTTGGTCTTCAATGTAGCGGGGTGGACGTCCTGAGGGACATGGACATGTTTGAACTACTGAGATCACTTTTGTGTTTCCAGAATGTATTATTTCTGTGAACACAATGTGTAAACCTGACATTGTGCATGAAAAAGCAAGAACTAAAACGTTAAATTGTCACTGTTGCAGCATAACTCTATTTTGTTCAAAGTGAAAAAAAAAAATCACTGCTGACAATCCAGCTTTCTGTTTATCCATTTATACAAAAAACAGCCAACAGGAAGCTTCATGCAGCGTTCTCAGCGAGCTGCAAATAACACAACAGTTTACAAAGTATATTTAGGCCCTGCCCTGTGTGCCTGAGTCACATAAACATAACTATAAATGTTTGTTTTTTTAATTTCATGCAGGCTGTCAAACCATTGCTCACTGCAGACAGCATGGACTCAGACAGGTTCTGGAGAACCCAGTGATGTCGCACACACACAAACACACACCTCCCGATCGAGGCCCGCTGCCACAGTGATGATGTCACCAGTCTTGTTGTTAATGGTAAACATGTTGGAAGAGGGGCTCTGGGGATTCTGGGACAGGATCTTGTAACGCAACATCCCATTGGCTGTTTTTGGGTCGTCCTTATCCACGGCTGTCACCGTCATCACAAAAGATCCTGAAAGGGCGACACACAGCAAGTCAACACCCACATTCGCATGTGTGTGTGGGGGGGCGGATGAGCACATCTGTCAGCTGTATGGTGTGTTTGTATGTACTGGGGTGGGTGGTACATTGAGGAAATCTGATATTTTGTGAGTTTTTCTTTGTGCCATTTCAAAAATGGCTTTATAACAAGTATTAAGTGTAACTTTAATGCATTTTTTTAGCACCTCCATCTAATTCAATTGGAGTTTAGCTTTTGCCAGGCACATGTAACACATCAGTTCAGTTCCCCTCTCTGAAAACACAGTAGAAAGTCTGACCAATAAACAGTGCAAACTTTTTCATTTGTGATACTGTCATTGTATACATATTTAAATTCAATTCTGACTAGTAGGAATGTGGTTGTGAAAAATAAATTCTGTTATTGATACATTAAAGATGCAAGTGAGATGTGGTTAAATGGTAAAACAGCCTGCCATACAATGTGCAATCCCAGTCAATTAAATAGGCAGAGCTGAGCGTAACAGGACAGGTTGCAGTTTGCTCTGATTGATGCCTGCGCACATCAGTCTCTGTATGTGTGACATGATGCTTCAAAGGTGGCCTCATTTATTTATGACCTAAAACACTATTTGTAACTTCTAACATTTATCAACCAGAGTGGCAGAATTTGATTTGTGTGGTGTCAACACTTCAATGCTACAATCAAATGAGCATGAACAACCCTGCATGCTAGCAGCTCTGCTGATGTGATGTGGACTATGAAAGATGTAAACATACACAGTGGACTGAAGTCAACTTGTTGCTGTTACACCTCTGAGCTGTGAAGAGCCAACCTTAAAGAAGAGCTCGCATTTGTGCCCATAACACAGCATCTTCCAAATGTAACTTTAATCAGTCTAAATCTGAAGGCCCTCAGGACGGCTTGAACCCTGTGGTTAAAATCTGTCTTAGCTATCTATTGCAACTGGATAGCTCTTAACTTGTCCTGATTGTTGATGACATCTTCCTGAGCTGACGTGGCTCAACACAAGCAGCAGAATTGCAGAGTTGCAGTAAAGCGGCTCAGCTGCCGGCTGATTAAAGATAATTAAACTGCAATCCTTGGAGATATGGTTTCTTTATTGAACCTTTTATAAAAATCCATCTCCTTGTAAATACCCGTTTTGTCTGGATTGTATAAATCACAGTGGGTGAGTTTCTTTTTGATTTAATGTTTGTGCTGATTGCTTTTTGACTTGTTGCCACTAGAAGCTATAAAGGCTGGTGTCAATCACAGCTATCAGTGTTTCACCACTATGGGTGTTTACTGCTGCTTTGTGGAGTCACTGATAATTGTTTATCCTCTTGCATCACACCTGCTATTTCAGTGAGCTTATCAAGAAACAACTGTAAAAGTGTGTCTCCAGTGATTCTCAACCAAATGTTTGTAAAATGTTACATTTTTGGGATACACATTTTACCACGGTGTGTGAAGAGAGGTGTCAGAGCTGAGCCCCTGCAATCAGTTTGACAGTTCATAAACGGAGAAATATGATCCACCTGATCATTTTTATCTTCACCGTTCACAAAGTGGTCCTTTCAGGGAGGAGGTGTCAAGACATGCTTTTCCAAACGTATAGTTGTGTGTGTGTTAATGCATGCATGTTTGTGTGTGTGGGTGTGTGTACCTGGCTTGGAGCCTTCGGGAATAGAACCATTGAAAATAGTGTGCATAAACTCTGGTCTGTTGTCATTCTGGTCGATGACATTAATGACAATGTCTATAGGGTTCTCCACTTGGTTCCCATTCAAGTCCACAGCGTGGGCTCGTAGCTGTCCACAAAAACACACAGACGCACACAACAATACAACTGTCAGTAAAACGCTACTAATTTGCAGAACTTTAGACTAAGTTCATATGATTAGAAATGACAGAGTTTTAGCAATTTTGGTCAAACCTTGAAAATTACATCATGCACAATCTCGTGTGAAGAGCACTTTTTGGCATGACTTAGCTAGTACCATCAAACTTTAGGTGATCATAGTGAACTTGGCTGAGGTAAAACAGCTTTAGTGTTGGCTAAAGTCTGTGGCGGTCGGAGGGAGCTACATCAGAACGTTGATGTGGATTACAGATCAGCCTTCAACACCATCACCCCTGAAGTCCTGGTGTGGAACCTGTCAGATCTGGTCGTCATGTCTGCCATCTGGATCAGACTTCTTGACTGGTCAGCTGCAGGGGTTGAAAGTTGGTCAGCTCTGCTCCTTTACTCTGACACTCAGTTAGTTCTGGCATCCCCCAGGGCTGTGTACTGAGTCCTTTCCTGTATTCCCTCATCCACCTCTCCAGCTCCATCACCAAGGTTGCAGACAACACCACCAGGTTTTCAGCCTGATAAAGCAGGGGTAATGAGTCAGCCTGTAAGGAGATATACAGCCGCTGGCGGCGTGGCTCACCAGGAACAACCTGGTGACCAAGTAGATGTTTTTGATTTCAGGAGGCAGAGAGAGGAACACACTCCTCTGAACATTTATGGGGCTCCTGTGGCATCTTTCAAGTTTTAGGGGACCTCACCTGACTAGCCTACACATCAAAAAGGCCCAGAAGAGATACTATTTCTTGTGGGTACTGAGGAGGAATCATCTAGAGAAGAAACTGCTGGCGTCCTTAAACTGCTCCACCATAGAGACGAGTGCTGACATACTGTGTAATTGCAGCAGACAGGAGGACCCTACAGGGGGTCATCATAACTGCAGCCAGGGTCAGCGGTAGCCTTTGGTCCACCCACTTGAGGAGATTGCCAGTTCCCACAGTCTCAGCACATGACGGAAATCTTCTCTGACCCCTCCCATAATGGTCAACGGCTGTTCAAGCTGCTGCTCTTCGACAAGCGGTTCAGATCCTCGAGATGCAGAACCAACAAACTGAAACAAAGTTTTTAGACGTGGACCATCAGGCCTCTGAACCAGGGCTAACAGATCCATGTTGCTCAGATATTTAGATGTTCTTACTTGAGTCTGTGTGTTTTTATATCTAATACTATTTATTTATTCATTTGATATTATCCTATACAGTTTGATTTTATTTATTATTTAATTGTTACTACATTTGTGTGCACTGTTCAGTGGTGGCTTGACAATTTTCCTCATGCACTGTTTTATAACTAAAGAGCGGGCCTTCATTTTGTTAGCTATTAGCCTAGCCTAGATAAAGACTTCTGTTGATCTTTTCCTCACACTTCTTTAATTGATATAGTCTGAACAATTCACAAAAATCTGACAAAATGTCACTTCAAAAATCAGTTTCAGTTTATTTTCAGTTTATTTATATAGCGCCAAATTACAACAGAAGTTGTCTCATGGCACTCACGTCCATCTTTTGTAACACTTAGAGGAGTTTTCGAACTGTCAACAACAATATAAGCTCAGGCTAAACATAGAATGCTTCTTTTTTATTACCTAGAATATTCATGCTTGTTTATTACTAGTCTTCAGGTTTTTAAACTGTATTTTGTCCATGTTCATTCAACCTTTATTTATACAGGCTAGTCTCACTGAGCCACAAGAGAAACCTGTTCCAGACAGAACATATATAGTACAGACAAATGTATTTGTTGTCGGTTGTTTGAAAATTAAACATCTATATTTTAATATGATTAACGCACCAGCTAGATGTATCTGTTTAGCATATTGTGGCTAAAAAAGCTAAATATAGGCACTGATGGAGCCTGATGAGTGGTTCCTTTACAGTGTGTGTAGCATCAGCATGGGGTTCTCAAAGCTTCCTTCATGAATAAACATAGAGGCCAATCTGAGCTGCTAGCACTGACAGCTACATCCAGGACATGAATATTCATTACACGGCTTAAATGCAAATTTCCCTGCTGCGACTGGAGATACTCCTTCCCCCATGTGATCGGGGTGTGCATTCCTGCAGATCAAAAGGTTATGCTTGGCTCCCCGAGCTGTTTGGCACCACATTAGATATAGAGAGTAAACAGGAAGTGCCCTTTTATTTTAAACTATGTTTTATTAATTTCTGCTCAAAAATAAATCCATGAGTGAAGCAGGGAAAGATATAAAGTAAAGGCTTAGCGTTCCTTGTTGGAATGCATATCACCTGCCAATATGATCATACCTTATTATGATGAGAAACTATGAATTTGTATCCATAATGAAAATTACATTAAGCACAATGTCATGCAATATCACGAGATGCCGCACTCATTACTCTCAGCTAATACCACATCAAATCTTAGCTCATTATCTGTAAAACTGATTGAGTAAAAGCCCCTTACTGTGGCGACCATCTTGAATCATACGGACTTCCAAGTCCATCACATATACAGTAGATGTACAGACAGACATGCTGTATTGGCTATACTGTATTTGCTTTTTGGCAGTGAGCAAAAAAACTCAAACATATTTAGAGTGGGGCAGTAATGTTTTAACATCTGAAGATGTTATTTGATCTCAAATGTGATGATTTCAAAGAGGCCTTTTCGTAAAGAACGTGTAAAAAAAAAAAAAAAAAAAAAACGGTTCAAAACTGTTGTGCCTACTCAGATGAACCCAGACTGGGCCCAAGTTCTGAGCCTTGACAGTAATGAAGGTGGACAAAGTGTCTCCGTCTTATCACGCTATTCAGGTTTGTAGACAAAAGGTCCAGTTCTTGGCATTACCCCATGCTGTATATCTGGATCCAGATTCCAGAGTCTGTTCACCATGAAAGTGCCGTCTCCCTCCCCTCCCCACCTTCTGATAGGATACTGATCATTAAGATCATTGAGGAGAGGATCCAAGATGGTGCCACTGTGTAGGGCTTGCCATCTATCACTCTCTGTTTTGATTTTTATTTCTATAAATGTTACAAAAGTGTCAGCACTTTGTTTGGCCTTATTGCTGTTTTAAGCATTTTATTTTAAAAAAGTGGTATGGTATGATATGATACCCTAATGCATGCTCAACCCATGCTCACCCACCCCTGAAGTGAGGTAGTGACAGAGCCGAAACGGTCAACATGTGAGACAAAGAATCAGTGATATGATATATGATATGATATGCAGTGTTTCCCCTACATAACTTGCCATGGCGGGGCACTCATCTCGTCTGTGATTTTTGAGACACGTCCTGAGCTGCCTGTGCAAAAAGTTTTATTTTTATTATCTTTTTGGGTGGAGGATAGTGAGACAGACAAACATGAGCCATGCGCTGTTTGTACCGACTGTTTTCAAGTGTGTGTGTGGGGGTGAGGGTTCAGCATGAGGGAAGAGGCTGCCTTTAGGTTTTTAGCTAGTGCACCTGCATTGTGAGCTGCTAGTTTAGCATTACGTCAGTGCTGACAGGTGGTTGGAGTGGGGTGGGGGTTCGGTAGAAGGGGTGCTCGGTTCTGTTGACAGAGCAGTGCGCCCTGCTAATATAGTGGTAGGGGAAACACTGATATGGTAAGATATGGTATGTTATGGTATGGAATGGTATGGTATGGTGTGGTGTCTTATGGTATGGTATGGTATGGTATGGTATGGTATGGTATGGTGTCTTATGGTATGGTATGGTATGGTATGGTATGGTATGGTATGGTATGGGTGTGACACCGTCAATCACACGTTTCCTTGGTCGAAGTCAACCCACCCCTGAAGTGAGGTAGTGACAGAGCCGAAACCGTCAACATGTGAGACGAAGAATCAATGTTGCAGATTGTTAATGTGATGAAGTGCTGACAGCTCAGCTGGTCTGTGTTCTGCTGAGCCTTTTTATAAATGAGCCCACAGTGTAACTTCACACTTTTCTTACAAACTTAAAAAACGCAAAGGCATATTTGAACATATAGCAGCAAAGACCTACTTTGTACATGAATCAGTAAAAATCAACAAAACATTATCTGAAGAATTTGTTTAGTCTGTCCGATTTTCCATTAGTTTAAATGGAGGGGCAGAACTTAAACATTGCTCTGCAGCCAGCCACTAGGGGGCACGTAGCCTCTGGGGCATCAACTTTAGGCTTCTGGTCTGCTTTCTAAGTGTGGAAATGCTAAGTCAGCACTAAGCTATCATTTTGCTACTTCATATTTCAGCTAGCATTTTGTTTCTTTTAGCTTTTAGCTTGTGTTCTTCTTGTTTTATTTTTAATAACGCAGTTTCAGTTTTTCAACAGTCTGTCCACGCTCAGCATTTTCACGTAAAATGTAATTTGTCTGGTGATAATTTCTCTTGAATGATTTTGGGCCAAACATGGAGCACCATGTTGTCATATCTGCAATGATGGGAGACTGACTCACATGGAAGTTGGAGATGTGTTCTCTGTCCAGTGGCTTGGTGACGGACAGCTGGCCTGAGATGGGATTAATGATGAAGATACCACTTGGGGACTGATCTGCCCCGGGACCTGTCACACTGTAACGCAGCATCCGGTTCTTGTCCCTGTCCGAGCGGATCTGCAGGACAGACATCAGAGAAGCAGAAGAACAAAATATCATGAACCGCTGAATAGAATGGAAGTTCATCTTCATCAGATTTATTTTATGGAGTCAACCCACTCCAAGATGGTCGCCACAGATAATCCAGATTAGTAAACATAAAAATTGCTTTAAATCAGTGAGTATAACAGGTATTCAAGAGTTGAGAGTCATTCCCAACACATGCTCTGAGGACATGAGATTACATGGGTTGACCAAAAGGTGATCTGAGACTGACACAACAGGAAACAGCATGTTTTTAAACGTGTGTGTCTCACCCTGACTAGGTCCTCAGGGAACTGTCCTCGTGAGTTTTCTGGGACATTGATTGGTGGAATGACCCAGTCTCTCTTCACCCGCCTTAGAGTGCCGTCACCCCTGACGGCCGTGCTGCGCCATGGAAACAAGATCTGTGGTTGCTGCTGAGTCAGTGCTGCATCATCAGGCTTTACCTGCAGAGTATAAACAAACAGCTGCTGGTGACTCAGGGTGTTTCTGACCTCGTTCCACTGGCCTGAATTAGTGCCCTTATTATAGTCTTCTTGTGTGACAGCCACCTGCCATCACCTGTGGTGTGTGCATGTGTGTGTGTGTCACTGAGAAGGTGCTCTTTAGCCACAAATCTTTATGACTGTGCACATTTGCTACCCCCTGCTGTGCACAAAGCTTCTAACACACATATTCTCAGGTAGTCCTGCTGATTTAAGGACTATCAAAGTTCATGCTCAATAATCCAGGTTAAAAAAAAAATCCAGCAAAGTTCGGTCATGTCATCTGGGCTTTTTTGTTGTTGTTGTTGTTGAGACTTTTCATCCTTCATCCAAAGGACTTCATCAGCACAAGGCGCTACAACCAACTCAGTCCCACAAGCAGCACACTCACATAGAGTAGTGGACCAACCAGTTTGCTGGTGATAAGATGGTTTCTGGGACCTGTCCTCTCACCCGTCGACTCATTTGAGGCAGCCATAGCCTAGTGTTTACCTGGATTATTGAGCATGAACTTTGATGTTTTTGAACCACTTTGGCTATGGCTGCTTCAGAAGAGTCAATGGGGGAGAAGACGGGCCCCAGAATGCAACTTATCACCAGCAAACTGGTTGGTCCACTATGTGCGTGTGCTGCTTGTGGGACTGAGTTTGTTGTAGCTCCTTGTACCATGAAGTCCTTTGGATGACGGACGAAAAGTTTCAACAACAAAAAAAAAATAAAATAAAGTCTAGATGGGCTGACTAAACGTTGTTGGATGTTTTTAAAAAATTCCTGGTTGAGCTGCACCTGCTGGACTCTGACTCAAAATTAATAGAAATTTGGTGATTTTATTCCAAACTGCCTGAAAGTTTGTGAGCAGCGAGCTGTGTGGCTGCATTTGGAGGAGCCAGATGTTGAAAAGCACAGCTTATTTTCACATGCACAGCTCATAAAACTGCATTCTTTAACATAAATAGCATTTGGTTACTCTCCTCTGTTCATATTTGAGCTTTTATTTGGATTGTTTCCCTTCAGTTTCAGTATCTTCAGATTTCAGCATGGCCATACAGCACTTAGCAGTCACGTTGTGTTTTCACCGAAAATAAATACTTTTTTTTTTTTTTTTTTACTAACAATAAGTTTATCCTCCGAACCTCTGAACTTCAAGTCCTCCCTCTGAGACACTTATCCAACAATAATTCCTCCTTTGTGACCAACTGACAGTTATTGTATTTGTACACACCTGTTGTGGCGCAGTGCTGCTGTTTGAACGAATGTGGAGATGAACTTTGACCTTCCACAGCTGCTTGGACTGGAGGTCCTGAGCATAGACCACCACCTCAACTTCCTCCTGCCCCACCAGGTTAAGGTGCCGCAGGGTGGAGACTACACCCTGCTGACTCACGCTGAAATCAGGAGAATCATCAACTCTGAACCATACTTTTCCTTCGCCACAATCCATGAAGGTCACTGTGAAAAAAAAAGACAAAGAAGCATCAGAAGAGCTGAAGGACCTCACTGTCCCCTGACTGATGTGCTGTGTGTTTGGATGACTTGTCTGAAGTCTACATACACCCTCAGCCTCGGTCTAGGACTTTCCGATCGTCTCAGATCCATTGCAGCACTTCTGTACACCAACACTTATTTTACTTACAGATGCTCAAAAGATAAACACTAAAAGTTTAAAGTTGAACTAAAGGCTTGGGTGTCACTGAACAGGATGCAAGGGCCAATGACGCAGGAAGAACTTAGTTCATAGAGAGGGAAAGGTCCAACATTTTATCCATCCATCCATCCATCCATCATAGATCCATCTACGTAATTATCATCATCCATTCATCCATCCACCATCTATCCACCCAATTATCATCCATCCATCAATCCATTCATCCATCATCTACCCACCCAATATCATCATCCATCCATCCATCCATCCATCCAATTGTCATCATCCATCCATCATCTATCCATCCAATTATCATCATCATCCACCCATCCAATTGTCATCATCCATCCATCCATTCATCCATCATCCATCCATCCATCCAATTGTCACCATCCATCCATCCATCCAACCATCATCTATCCATCCATCATCCAACATGTATCCATCCATCTATCCATCATCCATCCATCCATCCATTCATCCATCCACCCATCATCTATCCATCCATTTATCATCATCCATCCACCCATCATTTATTCATCCATTTATCATCATCTGTCCATCCATCCATCCATCCATACATCCATCCATCCATCCATCCATCCATCCATCCATCCATCCATCCATCTATCCACCCATCATCTATCCATCC
>JARVGS010000979.1:24789759-24802107 GCA_031762315.1 Hypsolebias antenori | reverse complement strand
TCGGTATCCGGCTAAATCGGTATCCGGCCGGGCCGTTAGAACGGAACTAGGCCGGAAACCGAGGATCACCTGTATTGTGATATATATTGTTATCGCCACCCATCACAATACATATCGTGATAGGAATTTTATGCCATATCGCACATCCCTACTATGAACCACAGAATGCTACAATATGTAACATATATTTTGTACAAATACGTACAGTATTTATTTACCGGTAAATATTTTTTTCTGAACAGTGCCGGTAACACGGCTGGTTAAAAATATTAACAGTACCACAGCCTACCAGAAAGTGATTGATCACTATATTCCTCGTGCTGCAAGCCTTTGCTCGACAGAGCAAAGTTGCTCTGTGAGCATGTGAGAATCACATGCTCTGTGCATGCAGGGGAATTCCCCCCTCTCCCCATCCTCTCCTTCCCTCCCCGTTTCTTTAGTTCGACTGTGACCTGTTTTTTAGCTTCATTGGTCATATTTATTTATTTATCTTTTAACCTTTAATGAGTCACAAGGACACCCCAATGTGAGCGCCCGGGTGTGACAAAGCTAAATGTTTTTGGCAGGAAGAAGCTTGTTAGCCCGTCCCAAAAGAAAAAGAAAATCTATAAATTTGTTGTAACATTGTAAAAGCCGTGCTGTTCAAATACAGTAGTGTGAAAAAAGTGGCGGCTTATAGACCAGAAAGTACAGTAATATAATGACACAAGAGCCAGTTAACAGAATATGTTTTATAGTCCTAAAGGATATTGGAAAGACATGTTTTACTAAAGTATGGTAACTATGAATATATAGTAAATAAATAAATTTATTTTCCAATTCTCTTTGTGGCTCTTTGCTTTAAATGTCTTGATGTGGAAAATAATGTTCTCCAGCTCTGAGGAAGATACCAAAGCAAAGCAGGAATGGGGAGTTCAGATAAAACATGGGAGTTTGAAGAGCTGCCTGTTTGCTTCAAATCTACTGTGTGGAAAGGATTTGCATTCCCACTGACCCATGTAGCATCAGTAGATAGTGACAAGTGGACATATGGAAAACCAAATGTGTCATATATGTGCACTTTGAAACAACACAATTAAATACATCATCAGGCTACCGGCAATTACAAAGTAGCACCTAGCATGGATGAACAGCACACGATCAGAGTGGAACATTTCATTTTATATTTTCACATTTTATGATACATGTAGTCAGATTTTGCATCAACTTTACCCCAAATAATGAAAACAACCAATTTTTGTACTTTCAATTTTTCTCTGTTTTCTGTTCTGGTTTCTTGTGGGGTTGCAATTAAAAACTTGTTCTTTTTTCCTGTCGTATCGAAGCAGTTTTGAACCATGACTTGCTTAAATTAGACCCTTGCTGCACATGGTTGTTTTTCATCCAGTTGCTTCTGCAGACGTCACTGCAGCAAGTCAACTTACACAAAAGATGTACCTGCAACCTGACCAGACCACAACACTGACTGATCTACTGCAGCCACTAGGCCCCTATTTTAAACGTATAAAAATATACGGTACATGTAGAAGTTCAAAATTTGGTTTGCAATTTGGAATGTCTTATTCCACCAGTTCTCACTGAAACAAATCTACAATTTGATATTTTTTCATAGATTGTCAAGTATTTGCTTTTAAATAAAATATTGATGTCGTAAAATACCATAGAAAGTAGATATACCGTAATTTCCGTCGTACACGTCGCACTGCCCTATAAGTCGCATCAGTCCAAATATGTCTAAAGTGGATAAATCCATAAATATGTCGCTTTGCCATATACATTGCATCTATTATGTGTCACAGCTGACGCTTTGTGTTTGTTATGTGTCAACGCTGACAACCTGGAAACATTGACCGAACCCGGAAATGTGGACCGGTGTTGTGCCAAAAACCGACGGGCTTCCAAATGGTGGCCACAGGAGCGTGCTTGCTTGAAATGATATTAAATGTGTGTATCAATCTAACGTTTGCTTAATAAATGCACTTTGATGGTCAACTCAGCAACATTTCAAAACCCGATATGCGGAAGTAAACGTGTGCACGCGGCGAGTCGCTGTACAAAATTTAACAAGATAAACACCTAAATAATTATTTGTTTGCTCGAAATTATAGCAAAGGTGTGTCTCAGTGTAATGTTTGCTTAATAAATGCACTTTAATGTCCGACTGGGTGGTGCAGCTGGATTGATGGTTGGTCCAAGCAGCGAGCAGAAGGAAGGTGGGGAGATTACGGCAGGCCAATTGAGTCAGTAATAGCTGGTGAAGATTCTCAATTATCCAGGACATGGTAAATTAAATAAAGTTCAAGAAAAAAAATATAAAACAAATAAAGTCCAGTTGTTTTTGTCTTGAACTTTTTTGAATTTGTCATTATAGCCATGTTTACCTATTACATGATACAACAACATGCCATACAGCTATGACTACTCTGCTGCTATCAGTTGGCTGAAGGTGGTACTGCTCTTTTTTTTTCTCAGTCAGAATGAATGAAACTGGTCATAACTCAGCCAAAAAATGGTTTATAAATATGGGGGGGAAATCCATAAATATGTAGTTTCGGCCTATAAGTCACAGGGCATGTAAATTATGCAATAAACTGCGACTTATACAAAGAAAACTATAGTAATATAGCATATACGGTAACTTGCCAACATAGGCCACTTTAAAAAAGAATAATCTGTCAGCCTGCTTGTGTGGACCTAATCAGCTACCAAGTATAAAAATGAAAATGCAGCAGCAGCTGCTAAAACCAGCTAATTGTAGCCTACATTTTAAGGCAAGAAGCTTCTGTAAAAAAAATACAATTCTTCTGTAAAATCACATTTCCTATTTAGTTACATGAAAAATACATATCGATACCCACCCACCCCAATGAAAACATTAATAATAATAATAATAGTCAAACAAAAGTTTAGTCAGAATTAACCTGGTAAAGAGGTAGACTGGATGGATGGAGGGAGGGAGTACCTGTTCAGTACATCAGCTTTATTAGTCTGAATATTCTTTCCACACTCATTGTTTCAGTAAATTTAGTAATAGTATGAGTTGTTTCGTTCTTTTGCAGAGCAACGCTGAGTTCCGTACCAAGGGCGAGCTTCTAAAACGGTTATTTGATCAAGAATTTAAGAAGGCCTTCAACATCCAGGATTAGACCGTTGACTTGTGGACTGAATTTCCTCAAAAGTAGGAATTTTATAAAAGGAAAATATAAATGTTATCATCGTAACATTTATCCCAATGAACTTTCAAACCTTTTTTACCTTAAATTAAATTGTCAGGAGGAATCAATCTGTGAAGGTGAGTTTTTCAATGTCAACTTGAAAATACTTAACTTTAACCTGTATTTTCCTTCTGTTTTGTATGTTGTTTTTTAATTTGCTGGGGGGTTTTTTTACATTTAAAAGGTGTGTAATCACAGTCAGTTTAATCACTGTTTTAATTAAACTTCTTTTTAAAGAAAGCATTGTTTTTATACTAGTGACATATTTGAAAGCATTTTAAAATGAATTTCTTGTAAGATTTGAACATTGTTTGAATGTATTTCCTGTTGTACGTTCTTTGGACTTTGAATCACGTCTAAAATGAACTTTTTTAACTAACATTCAGCGTCATTGGCAATAAATAAAAATAAAACATGACTGAACCTCTCCTGCAACATTGACCTCTAATGTTTATTACTCTGAATGTTAAGGCAACACACAAATACTTTCAATAACTGATCTGTCACAGAACAGTCTGAATGTATCACAAGTAATTTGTATATTTTAAAACTACCTTTTTTTAAATTTGCAGTTTGTTCAAATATTGTAAAGTGGGGGTTTATAAAAAGGTTATGAGCCAAATAAATCTTTATTGTAAGGAGTTTTTTTTTTTTTTTTTTTTTTTACTCAAGTCAGTTTGAAGAAATGGACTTTTATTGAGATCAACAAGCTAGTGTGGAGTTTGATAGCTTCTGTCTTGAACCAAATTCAGTCTCAGACATTTCACAGCTGTTCATGTAAATAGCATATTTAAGCCTTTACACCACTGTCAGCTTCAGATTATGTGGCTGTTGTGCTGTAAACTGTGATATTATAGAAGAGATAACAGTCTATAATTATTTGTTTATTTGGATTTGTGCTCTGTCCCTTTCCCATCCTGTTAATGTTTTACAATCTAAAGTTAAAGCGAGACTTGGTTATATTTATAGAAATCAAACTCCGCTATTGGCTTTGTTCCTTATAGAACATCATCGTCAGCTCTACTTTCTTGTGAAATGGACTTCTCTACATACTTGTCATGAAATTCATTGGTTTACCCTCGTTCATAAGATGATACTGGGTTATTCAGCTCCATACACTGCAACTAGCACCTTTTTCAAAGTATAACACCCGATCCTCTCAGTATTTTTGCTTAACAACTCTGAAGACCAAGTTCTCGTCTGTTGCTCCATCTGACTGGAATCTGATTTCAATAAAACGTTGGGTTTGAGTCACCTGTCTCCGTTTCTAGTTATAAAAATCATTTAAAAGCTGTTTTTAAAGATACTTGCAAATGTTTTCATGCTTAGTAATGTTGTCGCTTAACTTTGACAATGAACTGTTAATATACTACAGTTCATGCACAATAATCCAGGTATAAAGTCCAACAATGTTCAGTCAGTGGCATATGGACTTTTGCTTTTTTTTTTTTTTTTTTTTTGCTGAGACATTTTGTCCTTCATCCAAAGGACTTCTTCAGTCTGAGGAGCCACCAACAAACAGAACTGATTCCCAAAAAAATAAAAGTTATTTCAGAATAGTGATATGTAGGCAGGAAAAGTTCAGGCGGCACCACAGCAGTTAGCGCCTGTAAGCACCCCGTGTCACCCTTGACTCTTACCACAGCACCTTCAGTCGTAGACTGAGACCACCGAGGTTCTCCACAGATCACAGGAAGTCCTTCTTCACTGTGGCTGTCATACTTTAACTCCTCCCCATTTCTACATATAGAACAATAAAATTAATCCTGCACCACAATAAACACTTTAATGCTTCTGTCTGCACCTGTTTAGCACTTAATTGTTGGTATTTTTATATTCTATTTTTTTTTTTTTTATATTGTGTGATTCCTTGTGAATGTTCCTTTGTATTAAAACTCTGGCACAATTTCCTGCAGGGTCAATAAAGTTATATCTAATCTTAAACTAAGTAGCCATAGAACTGTAATGTAAAACTGAAAGCGGTGTAAATTTTTATAAAATAGTGTTAGTGTGAACCCTTATGATTCTCTTTGAAATTGTAGTTTACAACGATAGCAGTGCGTTGGTCTTGGCCCCACTCAGACTAAATGTATGGTAACTGCACTTTTTTTGTAAAGAAAGAAAGGAGCTACCTACAATATCCACAGAACTTTAAAAAAAATCTGAACTATCTCTCAAAGATAACAGAAATACATCAAAATGTGATGTGTATTTCAAACACATTTAAATGTGAATGAGTTTGAGTTAAATTAGCGAAGGGGATCAATTGAAGCTCAGAAATTAAATAAAAACATGGAGAGAGCAACAAACTCCACAAAGGGAGAATGTGAGAACGCTTTTTATTTTTGTGTGATGTTCCAGTTATGGTTTGCAGGATAGTCATGTGCAGGGGTCTGCACCCTTTATGATCAAAAGAGCCATTTCTTCCTCTAAATGTGTGGAGCCGCAAAACCTGCTAAAACTGTGATCATCAACTGGTGGCCCATGGCCCACTTCAAACTTGTTGGAGGGGGCTTTACAGCCAGTAGTTGTGATATTGTGAAACTAAAATATCAAGTTTTTATCCATATTTACTGGTATTTTTATATTTTAGGGCAAAAGAAAAGACTGGATTTATGTAAAGAAGAAAAAAAATTTTTTTTGCGAGTTTTATACAAATTCAAACACAAGTATGCAGGCTTATGAGAGTTTTCTTTTTTTGTGGAAACAATTCATAAAGTGTCCAATTATTAATTAATAAGGTTAAAAATGAGGCCAGTTTGTCGCAAAGGTAATTGAATTTTAAAATGAAAATAAATACTTCCATTTACTTTTAATTTTTTTCTTTAATTTTTTTTTTATTGCTATCAAGTTGTCTCACCATATTTCTTCTCAGCAACTTGCGTAACGTAACGTATTTGCCCAAAACATTTGGTGGATTTGAGAAAAAGACGACATGAGCTAAAAGAAGGGACTAACAAACGTACTAGCATGAAGTTTTACTCCTTGTGTTAGTATCATTCACGTATTGGCAAAAGAAATGACTGTAAAACTGCTAAAACTAGACATTTTTTGTTGGTACAACAACCAATAAACTTCAGTTTTATTTTAGTTTTAGTCAAAGCCTGAACGAGACGCTGCAGAGGACCCAAAGAGCCACATGTGGCTCTAGAGCAGGGGTCTGCAACTTGCGGCTCTGGAGCCACATATGGCTCTTCGGTCCCTCTGCAGTGGCACTTTCAGGCTTTGACCAAAACTAAAATAAAACTGAAGTTTATTTAAATTATCACCAACAATAAAAAAGGCTAGTTTTAGCAGATTTCCTGTCATTTTCAAATATGTCAAGAATCGTACAAATACAAGACATAATGGGCTACATCATGCTAGTAGTTTGTTAGCCACTTTAATAATAGTAATGCCTTGTATTTGCATAGCACTTTTCTAAATACTCTAAGATGCTGAGTACATGGAATGCAAGTAAACAAAGTAAACTAGAAAGTATACTGTAGTTATAGAATATATCTCCTTTAAGTGACCTTTCTGTCAAAACCACCAGAATGTTTTCGATTATCTTTAAGACAAGCTGCTGACAAGGAACATGGAGAGTAACATTGATAATACTAAGAAAAAAACAAAGTACGGTAAACAAAATTATTTATTTTTCTTTAAAAATGTAAATGGATATCCAATAAACTGGCCTAATTTTATACTGTTTTTTAATGTTTGCTTTAAGTAGGAATGATTAAGAGAATTCACATGCAGATTTCAGTGTTTTAATTTTTATAAAATTGTTTAAATATACATATATACAGGTGGTCCCTGAGTTACAAACGAATTCCGTTCCTACGCACCGTTCGTAACCCGATTTTGATGTAAGTTGGAAATGCATGGTATGCGGCACCGTAAACATGGTTTTTTTCAACGTAACACAAAACCACCGTACATTCTGTACCTTAAATTTGTACAGTACTGTACTGTATTTCCAAGTGGTTAGCTAACACAGTACCCTACATATTATCAATTATTATTAAGTTTGGGAGCCATAATGAAGGACAAAAAGAGTTAATGGCCTACCAGGATGCTGGTGACGCCATCCTCCTCGGTCCAGAGCGGTGTACCGTACAGTTTTCCTCCGCCGCTGCACCGCGTACCGTGTGTCTGACTGCAGGCTGCTAGCTGGAGCGTCCGATAGCAGACTCTTCTCTTCGGACTCGGTCCATCCGAACGAGGCCTGCTGCTAGCTGGAGCTAGCTCGTGCATCCAGTAGCAGAGTCTTGTCTTTGGTCCATCCGAACGAGGCCTGCTGCTAGCTGGAGCTAGCTTGTGCGTCCAATAGCAGAGTCCTGTCTTCAGTCCATCCGAACGAGGCATCCTGCTAGCTCGTGCGTCTAATAGCAGCTGTAGTATTCCTCCGCCGTAACAAACAAAGCTCCTAAGGCTGCAGCATATGCCTTTCCCCCGACAACAACTTCCCCCAACTTACCGCTCCCTGCCCCCCCGCTTCCCCACAACAATATGGACGCCAGAGAACGGAAGGAGTCCACAGGGTCTTAAAGGGAAAGGTATTAACACCCCAAACACAAAAGAAACGGCACTGTGTGTAACTGAAGAAGGCTATTGAAAGTCAATGGGAGGTATGACGTAAGTGCGAAACGTTGTAACTCGAGACTGTTGTAACCCAAGGACTACCTGTACTTTGGTTTTCCCCTCATATCATGTTAGCTTTGGTTAAAAATCCTCTTTGTGATTTATTATTTTTTCAAACAAATGCTAAGTTTCCCTGCATCATCACTGACCATCAATCTTTTCCACTTTAATAAAAATGATTTATTGTGGTTTTACGTAAATACCATGACCAGGTGGTCACACAAACTGAATCATCACTACATCACATCCTTGAGCCTCAAAGCTCTAACTTACCTTCTCACATGCCGACTTTTACAGCCCTGTCAGTGCCTTGATTGATGGCTCATAGCTGTAGCAGCAGTGCATTTACATCAACTTCCCATGTCACCTTGGTCCACAAAGACTGAGGCAGCTGGAAGGCATCTGGAACTATGTTCACCCTGTAGGTCTTAAAGCTAAGACTTGATGTTTCTGTGTGATTGTTTAGATTCCAGTTTAAACCTGACCTCCATCAGACTGCAGGGTCCACAGTTCTGAAATGACCCGCAGAAGAAGATGTGATGTCACACACAGCATGCTGTGTTTAAGGATGGAAATCTGGATGCTGCACATGTTAGCATGTGGGGATCGGTTCTGAAGTTGTTGTGCTACCAGAAGCAACTTAACTACCGGTATTATCTGCTGTGCTTGTTTGTTCTGGTGTTTACAGGTACATCTAATCTGGCCTCTTCCTGCCTGCTCAGGTGCAGAATTACACTTCTGGAACGGGAGTGAGGTGCTGAAAATAGAAACAAGCTCAAGTTGATCTCTTTTGGCTAACATCAATACAATCCTATGTTGGTGTAGATTGTCACAGTCATTCAATACAAGAAAAAAAAGTCCACTGGACATTGTAAGGATATGAGGTAGGCGGGACTTAGAGCCACACATCCAAAGTGGGGTCCTGAGATCATGCATGACATCATTTTCAAGGTTTGACCAGAACAGCTACATCTCCATCCTTTCTCAGCAGAAGATACCCTCAGTCTACATCTCAGGACTGAAAGGTGATATGCATTCCACCCAGGAGTGCTCGGCCTTTAAATGTAGATTCAGTGTTTTAACACTGGGGTTTACCACACATGTTCAAAAAACTTTCAATACAAAATAAAGATATCACAAATGGTTTCTGTTCCTAACATCTCAGTGGACTGTTGCTAAAAATAACAAGTAGCAGACGTGTGAGGGCTTGTTTGTAAAACTGTTGGAGTCAGTCTGGTTACGTTCTCACCCCCTCACCCACCACCACCACCACACACACACACACACACACACACACACACACACACACACACACACACACACACACACACACACACACACACACACAAACAGCAGTCTAGTTTGGGCCATGTTCACAGCTGACATCATGTTGGTTTAGTTGGCTGACGGTGTTACACACGGTTGCAGTTTCTGTGAGTGAGTGCACGTGAGGCTGAGAGCGACAGCGCTGTTATCATTATACATCCTCTGATTGTTTTCCACCTTTTTCCTGAGAACCCCCACCTCCCTTCTTTCCCCTGACCCTGAGGAACAACCTCCCAGAAATAATTCAAGCACCGTAAACTGTTGGTGTTAGTGGTGTCGCGTTGTTTCCTTTCTGACAATGAGAGATTGGAGATCCTGGTACATGAGGGACAATCAGTGGCAAAGAAACACAAACTATTATATCACCATAACAAAACGAGAAGGAGCCAGTTTGAGAAGAAGCTCTTTGTTCAGAGTTTACAGTGAAAAGAGGAGAGATGGTTTGAAGAAGGCCAACAGGAGGGTGGAGGGCCAGGAAACTGTTTCCACTCTTTGTTTCATTATTGCCCATGGCTGAAGGCCAACGTTTTAGTGAAACTTTTGGAGTAATCGTTGGACGTACATCTACAATTGGGTCGGTCCACAGCTGAGCACCATTAGTAAACACAAAACTGGCTCTAACTCAGCCAGTTTTACAGACAACAAGCTAAAAAAAATGGGGGTAGTAGTCATCTTCAACAAATACTTGGAGCACCGCACACTGGGTCACATTTATGTCAAACCTTGGCATTAACTGTTGGCGTAAACCCTGTCTGTGTTTTACTGAATTATCCTATGATTCTGCACAATATACCACAGAGTCATAATCATTCCATCATCGGTGAGCACAATATCAACATCAATGACTGGGCAGCGCGGTGGCTCAGTTGGTAGAGCTGCCACCTTTCAGTGAGCAGGTCGCCCCTGTTCAAATCCCGGCCAGGGGCCTTTCTGGTTGGAGTTTGCATGTTCTCTCCATGCTTACATGGGTTTTCCTGGGTACTCCGGTTTCCTCCCACAGACCAAAAATATCCATGTTTGGCTACTTGGAAACTCTAATGTCCATAGATGTGAGTGAGAGAGTGAATGGTTGTTTGACTAATTTGTCCCTTTGTGAACCTGTGATGGATTGAAGACCTGTCCAGGTGTCCCCCGCCTCTCACACAGTGATGGCTGGACATGGACATCAGTGACCCCCACGACCCATATATTTGGTCCAACAGACACTTGATTTTTAGAAGCAGGTTCTGATGACGAATGTGTACACTTCTGTAAATAATTAGCCATTGTATTATAATTTTATTATTCATTGTATCATTGTGTTATTAATTGTATGATATTGTCATTAATTGTAGTATTATCATGGTATTAATTGTATTATCATAAAATTACACATTCTTTTACCTTATTATTAATCATATCATGTTTTTAATTATTGTGATGCTGTGTCTGTATTCTTTGTATTAACCTGCTATTAATCACATTGATAATCACTGTATTATTTTGTAAGTAATCATGTTATCTTGTCATTAATTATTGTAACTGTTCAATATTAATCATAGTATGTCATTCATCATTGTATTATCATGTTATTTATTATCATTTTTCTTATCAATAATCAACGTGCCCTTGAGTCAAAAATCGTATTATAGTGGTAATTTGTGTTTTTGAGTTATTAGTCATTGCATTATTGTTTTATTGTTCATTGCATTATATTATTTTACATAGTATTAGTGTGTAATTAATCAGTGTATTATTGTGTTATGTTTTATTGTATAATTGTGTCATAAATTGTAATATTGTGCTACTATTTGTTGTGTTTTTTATTGTGTTCCTGTCCCATCCATTGCTGTATCTTTTTGTTAGTAACCATATTATTGGGTAATTAATCACTTTATTATTGTGTTATTATTTGTGTTATTGTGTCATTAATCATTGTTTTAATGTGTCCTGAATCATTGTATTAATGCATCATTACTTATTATCATTACTCATTATATTAATTTGTCGTTAATCATTGTATTACTGTGTTAATACTCATATTATTGTGCCATTAATAATTTTATTAATGTGTCATTAATCTTTGTAATATTAATGTATCAATAATGATCATATTACTGTGTTAATAATCATGTAATCATGACATTAGTCATTGTATTAATTTGCCATTACTCATTGTATTAACATGTCTTTAATCATTGTGTTATTGTGTCAATAATATTATATAAATTTGTCATTAATCATTGTATTAATTTGCCATTAATCATTGTATTTTTGTGTCAATAATCATTGTATTTTTGTGTCAATAATCATTGTACTTTGGTGTCAATAATCATTGTATTAATGCAACATTAGCCAATGTATTATAGTGTTAAATGTCAGCTGAAAGTCTCACTGTTTCATCCATTGCTTTGTGACGCTCCTCAGAGAATTTTTATGAAAACGTTTTTAGTCTGTAATGTTGGAGTGAGGACAGAGGATGCAGAGCACAGAGTAAGATGGAGAACGATGACTTGCTGTCGTTACCTCTGAAGAGGGAAAAGCCAAAAGAAGACGAAGAAGAAGAAAAAAAGTATTTACCCTGTGAAGTTTACGGCTTTTTGCAGCATGACTCTGTTTTTCAAACACAGACAGAAACAGCAGCCACCCCAAAACCTCCACACTCAGCTTTGCTCTGCTCTTCTCTTCCCTCCGTCTTCTAACACCCTGCTTCTCAAGCTGTTGATTGGCTGCTTACTGCTCAGAGGGAAGCAGAATGTGGAAAAACTGACTACAGACACACGGAAGAGATGAACTTTGGCTGTGTGTTTGTGTGTGTGTGAAACATGATTTGGTCATTGGGACGTTTGGACTAACGGGACCAGACGATGAAGACGAGAGTGAAGACCAGCTGTTGGGAACGGACTGGAGCTCTTGCAGCTGGGTGTTTTTTGGACCTGACTGGTTTTGGATGCAGTAAGAACTGAGTCATACGGGGGGGGTGGGGGGGTTCTGGGAGGAGGTGTCACCATGAAGAGAATCCAACATGTTGTAGGTAATGTTCAGACACTGTATGACCAGACAACGAGAACTATGTTGACATGTTGGAATGCAGACTTGTGGTTTGGATGCTGAAAGAGCAGACATGGTGGGGGTGGGGTTGTGTGTGTGTGTGTGTGTGTGTGTGTGTGGGGGGGGGGGGGGGGTCTTACACCTCGTGACT
>JARVGS010000979.1:23102829-23118988 GCA_031762315.1 Hypsolebias antenori | reverse complement strand
AACACTAAACTGATTTTGTACAAAGCATTTAATAGGTTGTGTAATGCAAAATTTACATTCTTTCACACTGAATTTCACTGTTAGTTCTTGCCATGTGTCACTCTGCAGCCTGAAAACATCTACTGTAGTAAACTATTTTAAGTTATTAGTATCTTTGAATTTTTTTTATTTATTTTTGCCTGTCTTCTTTGCTTTAATGTTGGCTGATAAGGCAGAAATGCCTCACTAAACACTGAGCTTCACTACCTCCACCATCACAGCTATCTTGTTTGTTTGTCCGAGGTTAGCTCACCTTAGGTTATATTTACGGGTGGATGGAGCGATCTTACCATTCACGTCATGTCAATTGTTGGCGCCTCCGCCACTGCCTCATTGAATCCAAATGCATGTGACTGTTCTGCAGATGTTTGACAGTGCAGCTGTGTCATCGTTCCCAGCAAAATGTAAAGGTATGGCTAATAAATTTAAAATGAAACATTAAAATATTTCATAATGGTTCTTATAGAAACAATTCCTGAATGTTGTTTATACTGTGTTAATGCTACATGTTTTTCTCTTGACTCTACAACTGGGTAATGTTACAGTAGACCCAACCCATTACTGGAGTTTTAATTAGGTATTTTAAACACGATGGATGAAGATCATATTGCTTTATGTAGGCTAGGCCATTGGTAATAAGGAGTGATTATTTTTATGATTTCATATTGGCTAGTGATTCCCCCACCCCCCTAAAAGTTAACTTTGATTGTGAGATTTCAGAAGGGACAAACACATGTACCCTCCTCTCACAAGGGAGAATCTGAGGTGGAAGTGGTCTTCAGTTACAGGTACTAGGACATGCACCTGAGTAACAACCTCACCTGGGGCAACAACACTTTGAGTCTGATCAAGAAGACACATCAGAGACTCGATTTCCTCTGGTGGCTGAGGGGAGCTGGACTCAGGAGCTCAGCCCTCACCTCCTTCTACAGGTGTGCAGTGGAGAGCATTCTGTGCTCCATCATCAACGTGTGGCATGGAGGCAGCACAGCTGCAGAAAAAAAAGCTCTGCAGAGAGTGGTGAAGGCTGCACAGAAGATGTTGGAGTCAGCCTCCACCACCACAGACATATACACCTTCAAATGCATGATGAGGGCCACCTGCATCATGAAGGACCACACGCCACTCACACAGCACACACAATTTTTGCCCTTCTCCCCTCAGGCAGGAGGTTGAGGAGCATTAAGTGCAGAACCACTAGACTGAAGAACAGCTTCTACCCTGAGGCTGTTAGACTCATGAATTCCTGACAAGGGTAATCACTGTAATGACACTTTAATCAGACATTTGACACCTGAACAGTGCTGCTGATTTCTTGCCCGTAAACTATTATATTCATGCCATCTGCTCATAATTAGAGGGAGTGGTGGCGCAGAGGTTAGAAGACGGGCCTGTGATTGGAAAGTCGCAGGTTCAACTCCTGGTGTCGTCAACATCAAAATGTGGGTGGAAAAGGTGAAACACCCACACCTGCCTCCATCCTCATTCACCCCACTCTGGGCAACTGAGCAAGGCCCTTAACCCCCACCATCTTCTCCCTAAACAGGTCTTTCTTGAAAATGAGTTCTCGTGACTCATTGAGACTACCTATATAAATAAAGGGTAAATGAAAAAAAGTTGACGTTCACGTCGCTGTTTACTACACCTTATTTATATTATTATTGACAACGTATATCTTAGATCCTTATACACTGTTTATTTTTTAATTTATACTATATATTGTTTTTTGGGTGCAGCTGGACCTTGAGTACAAAACTTAATTCCACCTCATGTGCCACATGTGATGCAAATGACAATAAAGGCTCCTTGAACCTTGAACTTAAGTCCACACTGTTTCTTAGACTGTGGCTAGAAAGGACAAATTTAGTTAGTCTACTTTATGCCACTGATTTATATGTAAGCTTGCCCATGCTATTTTTTAAGGTTAGCCCATATTAGGCTACGTTTCTTTGCTTGTGAATAGAAAGGTGATTTGTACTGTAACTATGATAGACCCACCTCATGGATAGTGAACTGAAACAGTGGAATAGCAAAACCCTGACCCATAATGTGTAACTTTTCTATGGATGGATATGCATATGCTCATTTTTAAGATAACATGCCCACAGACACATTCATGTACAGGAATATAAAATAACCCCACTGAGCAGCCTAATAACCCAATATTGAAGAAAAAAAAAGTAAATGTAATATTGATGTGTGTAACCTGGCCTGTACTTCTTGGAATGATAAATTCTTGACATTACTTTTTGGTTGACAGCACAAGGAGGAGAAGAGAATAGGGAAGGAGCCCAGGAGACAAGATGAATGAAGCTAGAAAAAAAAACTGTAGTCAAGACCTTTATATATTGAACCACAATGATGAGGTATGTATGTGTGCAGAGTGCAAGCATACTCGTCTGACCCTTGTAATAACTGTTAATTATTGAACTTACAACGCACATTGTGTTGTTCAAGCCAAGAGCCATTGTCAGCACTGGGTGCTAAGCACACCTAAAGCTCATCTTCTACAGTTTCAGATTACTCCCTATTTGCCAGGTTCTAGTCTGCATGCTCAGGCCCATGTGTGGTGAACAAGAAAAATTAATGGTTGGTTACGTTGTGAAGACACCCAACAGGGGGGAAAAAAAAATCCAGAGTCTTCCATATTAATATGTTAAAGCGTCAGAAAATAAAATTCCAGAAAATGCTCCTGTTCCTGTTTCTGTATGTGCTGCTCCATCATTTCATCCAGCAGTAGATGATTTCACTGAGTAACGTTGCCGCATGCCATGCTTGAGACACTCTTGAGTGTTGGAAAACTTGGAATTGTTTCTGTCCCATTTGTGTCTGAATCTGATTGTAAATACAGTACTGTATAGCATTTGTTTACTTAAAGAAAAAATTGTCTCTTTTCTCTGACCATCCTGGCCAAACTTCTGTGCCATCTCATGTATGGATGTTGAAAATTAGAAACCAATAAAGCAACATGCCTACAGAGTAAACCCAACCAAAAGTGTTACAATGCAACCGGAAGTGAGTTATCTTATTCAGCATGGTTTAGCCATTCTCAGTAAAAGTGCCTGGAATTCTCCTTGTATTTTGGTTTTGGTACAAGAGCTTCTTTCTACCTTCGGGACACCTGATCACTTCTTCCAGTACATCGTTACGCCTTTCGGGTTGCGTAACGCACCCGCCACCTTCCAGTGTTTAATGCAGAAAGTGCTGGCTGGAGTGACAAACTGTGAAGCGTACAACTGCTCATCTGTCTCTCCGGTATTTCAGAGATCCCACAGCAATCTTTCAACAAAATGTCAGTCCCAACATGTCACCTTTAGCTAGGAAACATGGTCATGGCCAACTGTGAGCCTCTGAGTTGAGTAGAGACTTTGTTTTTCATACAAGAGGATCTATTTCATGTGGAAGAGAATTGGAGCCACAGAGAAAATATTTAAAAGATAAAAAGTTTCAAAGATTTAAAGGACTTTTTTTCCGCCAGAATTCTAAGAAAAAAGTCACAAATCTGAGGAAAAAAGTTGGAATTCTGAGATTAAAATCAGAATTCTTACTTTTATCTCAGGATTTTAACTTTTTCCCCCCCATAGAATTCTAAGATGCACACACACACACACATCTGGAAGTGTGTGTGTGTGTGTCGATGTGTACTGAGAAAAAAAAAATGATCATGTTTTTGTTTAGTCATGTAATTATATACAAGAGTGCAAAAACCTATTTGCTATTTAGGTGTTTATATTGTTTTAAAAATAATTGTTTTAAAAACGTTTCATAAAAAGTTCATTCAACTTTTATTTATACAAGTTAATCCCGTTGAGCCTTGCGGACTCATTTACAAGAGAGACCTGATTTTAACAAAGAGTGATGACGACAGTGGACAACAAAGACAACAACAATCATAAAGGATGCAAACAAATTGAGAATAGCGTGAAAATAAAATGGTATTAAAAAAAATTAACAAAAAAAAAACAACTAGGTTGTAAGGCAATGTAGAAAATTAAAAACAAGAACATGTCAGCATATGTTACACTGTATAACAGTAAATAAAGAAATTACTGTTTTTTATTTAAGACATTTTTATGGTTAAAATTAGATTTTTTTATGTAAAGCACAAAATATAGAAGTTATACAGTGGTGATTCAGTACTGGACTAATTCAGTTTGCATGTTTGTGACAATAAATCTGAATTTTTCAAGTAGTATTATTTGCCATTTATTGTAATGGTGTAAAAAATACCCAAGACCTTAGAGAGAAAAGTGCTGACCTACACTAAATAATTTAAAAGTCAGATTAAATAGGGATGAAAGCTTGAATACATTGTATGAACAGGTGGTGGCTGCTGTAGGGAGTTCCTGTGAGGTGAAAGGTCGGTTTCTCTGCTGCTTTATTCACTCTGAAGGTATTAGTCCAGATGTTAACAATGTCTCTACCATCTGGTCATGCAGTGATAGGGCTCCATGATCATTAATTTGTGTTACAGTAACAACACGTAAACTGTCTTAGAGTAGGTCTATGCATCTAAATATCAAGATAGAGTAACTTTTTTGATGATGTCAGATCCCATTTCATTTAAAATATTGAAAAATATATTCAGGTTTTGATTTCAAATATTCAGATTTTTATTTAATATAGGTTAGACAAGCATGATGAAACCAGTCCTGGGGCCTCATGCATCAAAGAATGTGCAGCTTTCATAGTGACTGTTGGCATAGGGACAAAATGAGAGAGGTGCGAGTGCAGAGAAATATTCAGATTCATCAAACGGTGCACATGCACATCTCTGTACTCCTTTCCTTCAAACATATGAACGAATGTGCAACTGTGCGCACATGAGACACCTCCCCTGACAGGCCTCCATTGAACTAAGTAAAATAGATGCAAACATGTTTTGCATGTGTGGTTTTTGGTCAAAATAAAAATAAAAATTACGTCTAGATGCAGCAAAATGAGAAATTTAATGGAATGTGAGTCATGGGTGCTCCTAAAAAAGTAGTGTGGTGTAAAACATGTTTACCACACATGTGCAAAGAGAAGTCTGACACTGTGGACAGACAAAGTTCAGAGGTAAACACATTCTCATAGAAGGTAAAAAATTTACACACTTTCACGCAACATTCATTTTGATACATCCCAACGTGTTCATGGAATCTGGTGCATGCAACCCATTTGTGTGTTTATATGCGTAAGGCCGTTGTTGATAAGCATCAATTTCCTCAACAAACTGTTGATGCTGAACTCCCTTAGCACAAATAAAGTTGACAAGTTTCACGACCGGCTTCATTACATGATCCAGCTACAGTACAGTCTTCCTCAGGGCTTCCTGATGGATTATGTAGTGCAGAACATTTACATGCAGACCAGGTTTTTCCTTTGTAGACCATATCCTGGATTCATTTCAGGGACTGTTGTGTTTGAGAATCCATTTTTTGTGATGTTGGCAAGTTTACACCAAGTTGTCAGCCTCTCAGTGACACCATCATGTCCTCCCCTTGAGTTCCCCTCATAGGGATTCTATGGGCAAGCATTGCTATGGTACATCAAAATTGTCATTAAATCCTGTGGTATGGGTTGTTTTTTTATCCTTTTACTTTTGTCCAGAGCCAATGAATATAACCTAAATAACTTGGCTTTTCATTGAACTCTGCTGTCTTTGTCAGTCAGTTCAATGCAGCGAGTATGTCCTGAGAGACAAACTCAATTTTTAAATTTGACTGTACTCACGGGACACAAGAGTTCTGCTGTCTCCACCATGCATGCATTATAAAAAATTTTAAAAAGAAAGAAAACTCCTTTGGGGAAAGGTCTCCTAGCTGTTGCAGATTTAAATGCCTGCAAATGACTTGCTAAATGCTTAAAATGTGGCTATTGTAGAAAAATATTTGTCCGATTCTGTAAAATGGCTGCCAACCTCTGAGCCGCCACCGCCCACTTTTGCAGTGACTTGTTGCTAGTGTCGTTAGCATGGTTGGTGGAAAAATGGCAGCTTGTTTGAAATGTTTGGAAAACTGTAACAGGTTCCTGGCTAAAAGTACATACAGCCTTTAATCAGATGTCAGTAAAAAAAACATGAACATTTTACTGTTCTTTTAGAAAATTAAAAAAATACAACTCAACACTCATTGTCGATTTTTCTTTATTTCTGTGCACTAATCATTTCAGACGGGCTCAACGTAGCATCAAAGGATCGACGCGGTGAACATCGTGTCTGATTGCACCGTCTAGTGGCATTAGCTGAAACGCCTGGTGAAAGTGGTCTTTGCTATAACGAGAATAATTTAGTTCCAGTTTTTACGGGCCACTTCACAAAGCCCATTGGACTAAATACGGCCTGGGGACCATTATTTCTCTACCTGGTCCAAAACTGCAAGACTTGAAAGGTGGTGGGTGATAGTTTGGCTTTTAATTAAAAACAGTATTGCTTTTTTTAAATATTGGGCTTTTGTCCTACAGACAGGGCAGTTTGTTTTATTATTTTTTTTTATTTATTGAAACCACTGTTAATTACAGTAATAATCAGTGTTAAACACTGCTGTAACAGAAAGACTTTCTATAAGATCAGGTGATTTATTAATAAGTTTTCACATGAAATAATCGGGAAGAACTGAACTAAAGCAGAAAATGTATTTGTCATATTCAAGTTGGAGTCTGAAGTATCATATATCTCATTAAATTTAAGTTTAAAAGTCTATGTTTGAGACTTCAGTTAACATTTTTAGAGTATAAACCTTGATTCTTTTATAACATTCATATGCTAGTTCCTACGTAACAGTGAGAAACAAAAATTAAAATAAACTAAATGAAAGTGAGACTCACCACGAAAAGAAGCAGAATAAACTGGTTTGGTGAAACTCGAACCTCCATGGATGGCAGCAACTGTCTGATCCGAATGATATGAAACCATAGAGCAGATCCAGGTGAAACAGATTGGTTTTAAACTGAGCAGGAAGCCAGTGGG
This sequence comes from Hypsolebias antenori, assembly GCA_031762315.1. NCBI lineage: Eukaryota > Metazoa > Chordata > Actinopteri > Cyprinodontiformes > Rivulidae > Hypsolebias > Hypsolebias antenori. The sequence continues at coordinate 23,112,000 of JARVGS010000979.1, read as the reverse complement.
TGGTGTCTCCTCCTCTGGCACTAACACTAACCTCGCCCAGTCCCGAGGGTTGGCTTTATGACATGTCAGCACCAGTTCACTAGAACTCTAAAAATGACATGGAATTCTCTTTAATGCTTTCAGGGTATCATTATGTCATCAGGTGTCTTTAATTCCCTATATTGTGGAAAAAAGGTGTAGTTGTCTTCCTGTTTGTGGCTCATGTTCTGGTATTTTATTTTACAAAGTAAATGGTAGCGTTTCCTGGATCAGACTGAGCTCAGTCCGATTCTGAGCTAGGCTGTATTTAAACCTGGGGCCCCTGGGCTACAGCTAATTTGTGAAAATTAGCGTCTAGGTTTGAAGTCATGGGCGCTGTTCCTGTTTGTTCTTACAAATCAGACTGAAACCATTTTAGTTGACACCTCTGTAAACTTGGTGGTAATTTTGGCTCACCAAAAGGTTTTGCAGCTGGATGTCATTTACTCACGCTGGAGGTGTGAGTGTCTCGTTTGTCTCTGTGTGTCCCTGTGTGTCCCTGTGATGGACTTGTAACCTGTCCAAGGTATTCCCGCCCAGTCTTGGCAGATGATGAATGTTAAAGTATTGTAAGCCTAACAGTGGTTAAAGATGATTGTTAAGAAAAGTTATTGTAAACCACCCTTTGCATTATCTCCTTCAATAGCACATTATTAAAGATGGTGCATTTTATTACCTATTATGCTGTTTTATCTTTTAATATTCTAACAAAACAGTATGAATTTAAAAAAAAAGTCTTAATTTGGGTGAAGTGCAGGATAAGCCACTCGTCTGCAGTGATAAGTCCACACTATCAGTCAGACTGAACTGTCCTCTAAAAGTCTGGGGGAAAAGGCAAAGTATGCCTTGTGTAGTATGAACAAGTTATGGTTTGTACACACGTCGTATCCTAATTGTCCCTCTTATCAAAGCGATGAAGCATTGGAAGCGATGAGTCAAAGCAATGAAGTTTTGCAGAGAGCGGTGAAGGCTGCACAGAAGTCTGTTGGAGTCAGTCTCCCCACCATCATAGATATCTATACACCTCCAGATGCAGGAAGAGGGCCACCTGAATCACGAAGGACCACACTCACCCAGCACACACACTTTTTGCCCCACTCACCTCAGGGAGGAGTTTAAGGAGCATTGAGTGTAGAACCACCCGACTGAGGAACAGCTTCTACCCTGAGGCTGTTAGACTTATTAATATCTAACGAGGATAATCACTGTGAAAAATCACATCATGTTGCTGCTGATCATCATTTTGCTGTGTTCATCTGCTCATACAGACTCATGTGCATGCTGCTGTTTGGTGTATTGTTTTTATCTTATTTTATGCTGCTAGTGCTTGGAGTATTTTTATTGTCGTTTTTCTTGGTTCATATCTTGGATCTTATCTTACTGCTGTTTTTCTTTTACATTTTAATACTTTTGTTGGTTGTAACTAGGATCCTGTGTACATAATTTTGTTCCACCACTTGTACCATATGTGATGGAATGACAAATAAAGAACCTTGAATCCTTGAAGGGGAGTTGGTAATACCCTTCATCCATCAATGCTTGTTGTGAGTACAATAACTTGAAAAGTCAGTCGGGCACCAGATTCCATTTTGGTGTGTGACTCCATCTAGGTGCAGAAAAGGTCATTATTGAAAATTGGGCCACTACATAAACATCAAGATAACCACCACCATACTGTATATGTTGAAAAGTATTCCATGGTGCTCAAGGCCACCAATGGCCACCCCTATCCCATCATTGTGCCTGGTCATGGATGACATTTCTCCCTCTACCTATTAGGATCTGTCACTCTGTGTGGCTTTGGACAAACTAAAAGAAAATCTATCTGTTCTTCTACACAGTGTAACTCCTCTTCATCTTATGGCTTTTCCCATTTCAGAGGACATCATCTTCATCCATCTCATTCTGTGCTCCCTCCAACTACCTCCTGTAACTCCTGCCCACTTGAATATCTTGTACCAAATACAAGATTTACTTCATTCTCTGTTCATCTCCAGTCCAGATAAACACTCATCGTGAAAACTAGACATTCACTATTCACATCTGTCACAGTCCGTGTAGGGAGTTGGATCCAAGATGCAGGCAGATAAGTAGAGCTCAAAATAAAATGAAACATTAATTTAAAAAAATCCAAACAAAAAGTCAACGTGGTGGCAACAACTTACAAATGTCGGAAGCAAAACAGCACAGAGAGGCACGAGGAGGACCAAGATGTATGGGGAAACCAATGCAATGAGCTGCTGGTGAGATGGTGACAAGGGACCGTTTAAAAACCAAACTGAGTGAGCGTGAAAATGGGAACAACTGAGCTGGGGGCAGGTGAGGAGGCACTGAGAAGGCTTACTGAGGGTGAATAGAAGATGGCACAGAAAAGACACTGGGAAACAACACAAGACCTAAACTGGAATACTCAAAATAAAACCCTATCACTGAAATACAAAAACACAAAATATCCAAACTGAACAGGAAATTACAACAGGACTCAGAGGACAAAAATGAATCATGAAAGGATACAAAGATAAACTACAAGGAACTGTAAAGCTCAGATACGACTAAATCCCTCAACAACAGGTACACTGACTTGTCATTAAACTGTCATTAAACAGGGGTCACAAAAAACACCAATACAGTGTCACTGACTGCACAGAGTTCAGTCTTTGAGCAAATAATTGTAAAAGTCCTGAATGCTGAGAGTTGTCACAACAGAAAGTTACTCAGACTGATTTCCTCTGGCTCACATCATGTTATTGCTTCAAATGACTGCAGCTGACAAACACTAAATTAAAGAGAAACTTGTCATAACATCGTGAAATGTACTTTGGTTAATAAAATCAAAAAAAAAAAAAAAAAGATAATTAGCGTATTGAGATGACTTCTATTATTCTTAGCCGCCGTACCTTGAGAACGTTTCCAAGAATTGCTCTTCAATCAGCCAGCATGTGAGCAGACTTGTTCTTTTAATCCTCAGATGTAAGAAGTGTTCACTCTGTGCTGGCTCGCATCACTTCAGTGGCCGCTCCTGCATCCAGGCTCAGGTTGGGTTCAGACTACCAAATGGATGAAAGCAGTCCAGAACCCCTCCAAAAGGGCACAGTGATGGAGTTCAAGCCTGTATTTAACACAGTCCAATCAAAAGTTAAAAACCGTTTCAAACCTTTTTAAGTGACAGGTCTGAAGAAGCTCAACGAGCACAGAACACAGACTCGACAGCTTCGTTTTCATTGTAGCTGTTATTTATTTCTTGCTTCGTGTTGTTTGTGTTCATGTGTCTGTTGATTAGCAGTTGTTTACATGAAGCACTGGATGACCTTTAATGAAACTTGGAAAAAGAAACAAATTAACCTTTGGGAACAATACAGTTCAAGAATCACCACAGACAGCTGAACTTTAAAAAAAATACTATAAATCAATCATCAAAGTTCATGCTCAATAATCCAGGTAAAAAAATCCAATAAAGTTAAGTCTTATCTTCTGGACAGTTTATTTTTGTTGAAATGTTTTGTCTTTCATCTAAAAGACTTCATCAGGGTTTGAACCACTTTGACCATGGCTGCCTCAGACGAGTTGGTGGGGGAGCGAGTGGACTCCAGAAACCAGCTCATCACCATCACACTGGTTGGCTCACTATGTGAATGTGCTACTAATAAGACTGAGTTTGTTGTGGCTCCTCGGATTGAAGAAGTCTTTTGGATGAAAGACGAAACATTTCAACAACAACAACAACAAAAAGAAACCGTCCAGAGGATCTGACTTAACTTTGTTATAAATCGATCAGTTTCACAGATCTTGATCTTGAGGGCAGCTGTGGCTAAGTGGTAACAGCAGTCATCCGCCAATCATGAGTTAGGGGCTCAATTAAACTAGCAGTGGTCACATGCCGAAGTGTCCCTGAGCAAAACACTGAACCCCGCGTTCCCTCTGATAATGTGTGTCCCATCAGTGCATGAATGTGATAAAGCACCGATTATCTAGTAGAGTGCCGTATGAATGGGTAAATGAGCTTTTCTCCTCTCGCTCAAGACAGACGCTTCTCCTCTCCCTCCCCCTGTTCTCCCTTTCCTCTGTTTCTGCTCTCCGTGTGTCTCGAGATCCTGGTACACATCTCCCAAATGAAAAATACTATTATGGATCTGATGAGCTGGACGTTCAACAAAATCGATCAAATCATTTCAACAAAACGACAAGATCCTGGAGAACCTTCTTGCCCGGCTGAGACTCACGCTGCTGGATACATCAGAGATCAGCTGATGTGTCTCTCTGTTCTGTCTCAGGAGGATGCTGAAGACGTTTATATTTTGGATTTATGATAGCAGGGGTTCTGCTCTTTGGCATCAGCGGGACTCTGTTTTATCAACTTGAAGAAGACTTCGGCAGCTGTTTCGGTCATGGCAAAACTTCAGAGTCTGTGTTTGGTACAAGCTATGAGGACTCAAAATCAGCTGATTAACGAGCTAAACCATAAGATGTAGACGATTTGTCAGAATCGCAGGCCACCGGCTTCAGGACTCTACTGCATGTGGGATTGACCTTGGGGAGGTTCATAACACGGATCAGTGGAGAGGAATATCCATAAATCTGGCCATTTTGGACCGAGAAAGTTCCAGCAAGACTCAAAGCTGACAAGAAAAACAGTCTGCCTTAAGAAAATCAATGTGTGACTTATATGAATCTGACTCCCCCGTTTCACCTCAGAAACGAGCCGGCTATCAAATTTCTCCTGGGAAATGGGTAATAGGGAAAAAGCTTTGTCTATCGCAACCCCTCCCCTTTTCTATCTAAAATTATTTTGATAAAGAATAAGGGGCCACGCTATGACAGCAGCAGCAACGTGCACTCCGCCCGTCTTTCGGACGACTGGACGAACATAATTTCACTGTATCCTGCCACAATGATAAAAAAGCTTATTCTGATTCTGATGGCACAGATTATAAAGTGCTTTGAGTATCTTCACAAGATAGAAAGGTGCTAAATAAGTAAGCTACAGTCCATTTACAGTTCATTTAATTTGGTGTGGATTATCCCAACATGTAATCTTAGGCTGCAACTATAACTGCCATTAATCTGCTTTGTCTGTTTTTTTCTCCCACTGCTCCTGGACTCAAATCCTGCCTGTTAAGGCAGATGACCACACATTCTGAGTGCTGGTTTCTCTCTGTCCATCCTTTACATTGGCACCCTGGTGCCTGCTGAGGGTATGCATAGGGGATTAAAGAAAGTGAAGATCCAACAAAGTCTGCTGACTTGTTCAGGATGTACTTCTTCTAAACTGCCTGAGACAAGCACGGACACATTCCCTCACTCCGGGCTCTGAACAGGAAGAAGGTGATTTAGAAAACGAGTAAGTAATCGTGAGAAAAAAGGGCTTATGTCGTGAACTGTCCACCCTTTCATGGTGTTGTTATGGAATTAACCCCAGTCTGAAACAGTTTTCACTGGTCGCGAACAGTGTTTTAGTTTTTTTTTAATTTGTTTGTTTTTTTTTCCCAATCTTTGTATTGAATAGAAATGATAATGTAACATAAACTGTATAAACAAACGAAATTGCTGTGTTTATCTTTCAGTGTTTATTCATTATGATGGATGCTACCGTTTTATATTTTATTTTATAAATTTCCCATTTTGGATCCAAACTGTTTTAGACTTTCTTCAATCAACTCGATGTTTTATAGACAATCTGAGTTCAGCTGATAGTAACTAGCTGGGATCATATGAAATTAATCTGAGTTAGGTTTGCTCACTGTTTCTTTATTTGTTCTGGATTAAGGCCTAGCTCTGAGCTATTGAATGGCGCCAACTTGGCTTTTTTTATATCACTTTGAAAACAATTGCTGCAATCTTTATTTAGATCTACAGATTCAAGTTTATTAGTTGAATATATCAGCAAGACGTATCATGTTGATGGAAGGTTGGGTGTTATTGAACCCAGTCATGGATTTTTCTCACAGTCAAGTTAAGTGAGATGAGTCAGATTTGAGATAATCTTGTCACACCCAGAGAAGACATGGAGTCCAACCAGTGAGACAGAGACATTCAAACACAAATGTGAACCGCACACTTTTTCCGATAATTAATTTCCGTACTTTTCACTTAAAGAAGCAACAGCTAACAGCCTTTTATGTAATGAACCTAAATTTATATTAAAATAAAATATAACATGTCAATTTTCATATCCTGTTTTTATTTGTGTGTGTCCATGTGGTGTTAAAGTCACAATGTGCTTGATGTAAATACGGTAAAGTCTTGGCTGCTGTTCGTCCACCAAACAGTTGGGAGGCAAAATAAAGTCCTGTCACTTTCTCTTCTGGGGCTTTATGTATGAAGACGTCATCTGGTTGTTACCAGATCCTAAAATTATTCATCTGTAACTATGAGTGAACATAAACGCACGACAGACAGACACATCCATGTGTCATCATTCACTGAACGAAAACAGAAGAGAAGGGCGATGCATGATCCAATACGTTGTAGACCCATCAGTATCTTACTGGGACTGCAGGACACAAAATACAATCACTCTTTACCAACTACTTTTGGCTCAAATTGGGCTGGGAGTTCATGCAGATGTGTCATTCAGAGATATGTTTTCTCACACTTTTATGGCCTCAACTAGTCCTCAACAGTGAGATACTACCGTCACAGCAACAACTCTTAGAAATTGTGGAGGAATTTCAGCCCACTCCTCTTTCCAATGTTGCTTCAGTTCACTGAGGTTTCTGCTCAGCTCTGTGAAGGTCCACCACAGCCTTTCAGTCAGGATGAGGTTTTGGACTCGACTGTAGCAGCACCTTGACTCTTTTTTTTTATTTCCCCCATTATGTTGTAGATCAGCTGCTATGTTTGGGATCATGGTCCTGCTGAACCCAGTTTGGTCTAAGCATCATTTTGTCTACAGAGAAGTAATTTCAATGATTGCAAGTAGCCCAAACCATAAACCCTCCACCACCGTGCTGACAGCTGCTATGAGGTGTTTGTTCTGAAATGCTGAGTTTTGTTTTCACTAAGCATGGTGCTGTGCATTATGGGTAGAGAACATTGTTCCAGAAATGTTGTAGTTCATTCAGATGAAACTTTATAAACCAAGCAGTACTCTAGTTTTGTTTTGAGACCAAAGAGTTTTTTTCTCCTCAAGCCTTCCAAACACGTTGTGCATGTTTATTCTGATTTTATTTGTCCTGCCATGACCTTTGACCTTCAACCTGCTTACTGAATAGAGTCTAAGATTTTTTTTAAATCATTTTTCCATGGTCTGATCTCGGGGAGTGCTTGCCACTTTTGAGAAGACTAGCAGCAATCTAAAATGTTTTTCACTTATAAATAAAAAAAATTTCCTCTGCAAAATGTTGAACTCTAGTTTGGAAAAAAAAAGCTTGGAGAGTTCCAAATTGATGGGCTGCAACCATTGTCTCGCTGATGTCTTTCCATCCTGGTGTTGTATTCACACCTGCATGCTCCAAAATAGCAAGCTACATCTGAATTCAGAACTGTGATCAGGCCTCAAAAACAAATGCAGTACAGAACAAACTGGACTGGAAGAAGTTTTAATATTGTGCATGACTTATACTATTAGGTTTGATTTTACTACTACGCACACTGTTGCACAAGTTGACACATTAGGATGATGATGATGTCCAGTTTGTACAGCACAATCTCATCTGATCTTATTTGTAGATGAGCTGTGACAGCCATCTTGAAAGAAACTGTATATATTCATACGTATAAAAAGAGTTTGAAAAACTGCTATCACTCGGTCAAAACTTTCATAACATTTAACTACAACCCAGATCTACAGGTGAGATTTTCTAGTAAGACTGATATTCAACGGAAATGTCCAAAGATTTATTTATTTTATTCATTTTATAACAATGAAATACATAATTACAATATATATGTAATTAGAAAAACAAATATAAAAAATAAAATGAAAGGTAGCAGATGAAGAAAAAAAAATCTTATTAAATCTGCTCCTTATTTGTCAAATAAACAATTCAAACAAACATATCCTATAAACAACAAAACAAAAGTAAATAACACCCTCAATTTTATGAACATCATACCTGTCTCATTTAAATACATTCATACATACAGTATTTGTTTAACAATTTAATTTTGACTAGTCTCTTAAATACAAAGATTGATTTAGCATCCTTAACATCTGTCTCTAAGTCATTCCACAATCTAACTCCTTGAATTATGGTAGTCCTTCCCTTCAAACTAGTTCTAAACTGTGGTTTTACAAATACATCTTTCCCCTTAAGATTGTAACAGCTGGATCTTTTTACAAAATACTTTTGGTTATTAGAAGGGAGTGTATTGTTCTGAGCTCTATACATAAATGATAAAATGTTATAATCCACCAAATCATGAAACTTCAGCAACTTCATTTGATAAAATAATATACTTGCTGGATGATGATAATGCTTTCTTGTGATAATTCTTACAACTCTTTTCTGCAAAATAAAAATAGGCTTTGTGATCAATTTACATGCTTTTCCCCAAACATTAACACAATAAATTAAATGTGGCACAACAACTATATTATACAACAAATACAATGCTTTATTGTTCAATAGATACATGACTCTATAAAATATCACAACTGATTTAGATATTTTCATTTTAACAGAATTTATATGTTGTTTCCATGGTAGTTTATCATCATTGATGACACCCAAGAATTTCACCTCATTAACTCTACAAATCTCTGAATCCTCAATTTGAATAGTTTTATCTCTATTACTAAATACCATGTACCTGTAATTTGTTTTTTCCAAGTTTAATGATAATTTATTTAGTTTAAACCAAACCTGAATTTTAACAAACTCATTCATCATGGACTCCAATAACTGGTCAATATTTTTACCAGAACAAAAAAAGTTGTATCATCAGCAAAAAGAACGCATTTAATGAGTCCAGATACCTTAACCAAATAATTTACATACAAAATGAACAACTTTGGACCTAGCACAGATCCTTGTGGAACTCCACATGTAATAGTGCAGTGATCTGATCTGACATCATCCATCTGTACCAACTGTTTCCTGTTTTCCAAGTAACTACACACCCACTGTAGCGCCAGTCCTCTAATACCATACTTTTGCAATTTATCAAGGAGAATATTATGATCAACAGTATCGAATGCCTTTTTTAAATCAA
>JARVGS010000979.1:23053282-23065322 GCA_031762315.1 Hypsolebias antenori | reverse complement strand
GCCTTGTTGCTGTTTTAAGTGCTCTATAAATAAAATGGTATGGATATGGTATGGTAGATAAACTCGTAAATCAATGTCTGGTGGAGTATGACTGTATTACAAGACTCAGGACATACTGTATCTCAGGAATTAGGCCAGCTTCTTCCAAAAGATTTTGTAGAATTAGTTTGGGAATCCATCTGGACCTGGACTTTCACTGCTTTGGACTGCAGCCTCAAGCTCTATCGTCATGATAGGGTGGTCCAGTTCCTCATCCAGATTCTGATCCAGAACATGAGTGAGAGAGCTGAAAATGGGACATGAATCTTAATGAACCATTTGGAAATCAGTGTGTTTTCCTTACAACACATAGATAAAAGTGGATGAGACTACCTGTTTGATGATGATGGGTTTTTATTTACCCGTACAAATATTGCTTTTACATTTATTCTTCTTTGTTGGTTGTATATGATCTTTCTACTGTCTAATTGCACTTTATCCAGAGAAGGCACGCTCTGCGGTGTTACTGCCAAGCCATGCAAGTGTACAAGGAGAGAGGCTGGTCTTTGGCCGAAGATCATATCAACTTCACGATCGGTCGCCACTCTTTCACCCTCGGCCAGCCAGAGAATGCAGTAACAGCTTTCAGACAGATCTTGGTCAATGACAGCAGACAGACAGCTACACAGCAGGCTGCCTTCCTTAGAGAGTTCCTCTATGTTTACAAGGTAAGGTATACATGCTTCCTTACTGTCACACTTCATTTTTGTAGTTGGGCATCTATTCTGACCAGCAGAATAAAAAATAAATGCAGAAACTCTGTCATTCATTGTCACAAGTTATGATGTTATGGGTCTTTCAGATCGAATGCTTCCAAGATGGTGCTGCACACTGGAACCCATTCCCTTTTATTGCATGCTCTGTGACAAGCTTCAAATTGACTGAGCAAAGCACAGTGCGATGCTTGCAAAAGATCAGGGGCCTCGTACAAAGGGTGCATACACAGGTCTCTCTTGTAAATGAGTTCTTGTGACTCAGTGAGACTAACCTGTATAAATAAAGGTTGAACGAATGCACGCAAAAACATGTACCCCCTTTTTCATGCAACAGTTCAGATGCTTCAAGAATTAAATGACCGTGGAAATGTGCTCAGCCCCACACCAACTTCATGGCTAGTGTACACACGTTTCTGTGGTTACTAGTCCATTGGCGACACTTTAGAGGTGATACTGGGAAACTGTTAATGATGTGAAAACTAATATTGTACATACTGGACACACATGATGAACACTTAATACATCCACATGTATGAAATCACATGAGTGGACATAAAAGCATGCACAAAGTGGTGCAGAAATGCCTTTAACAAGAACGGCTGTAGCCTTATTAGAGAATATAATAAATGGCGCAATATGCAGAGAGCGTGTGTTTAGAGACATAGGTTTTCTGGACCACAGTGACGACTGGCTCATCAGCCACAGCTTCCAATCCCTTTGGAACTGTACTTAAAGCTGTGGCTGGTTTTGGAGCATGGCAGCGAGGAGCAGTGCACTGCCCGTGCACAAACAGCTGCTGACCACACGGGGGTTCTTAGCAACAGGGGCATTCCAAAGGGAGCTAGCAGACCGACTGAGACTGTGTCAGTCGACCCTGGGCCGAGCCATGCCACCTGTGTAGGAGGAAGTTATCCGTATGTCCACCAGGAATATCAAATTACCCACAATGCAGTTGAGCAGGCCAACGTTATAGTGCAGTTTGCAACGACAGCTGGTTTTGCTAATGTAATCAGAGCTATCGACTGCTATAAACTTGTTATAATAAAAGCACCATCGCAGGATGAATACATTTATGTTAACAGGAAGCATTTTCATTGAACCAATGTGCAAATTACGTGATGCAAATCAACTAACCAACATTGTGTCGAGGTGGCCTGGGTCAGCACACGATTCATTCATTCTAATGAAAAGCATGGTTAGGAACAGACTACAAGCTGTTTTAACATTATAAACTGATTCTTTTACTAAACAAATTAAAGAAATTAAAAGAGTTCAAAGGCAACAAAGAGCTGTCACCTGAAATTACGTGTGCTTTTCTTAGAGTGTGACTGGAGAAAATGAAGGACGCCTACCTGAGCTACCCCTGCCCTTCATTCATAGCTCTGCTACAAGAGTCTTCTTTGGACATGAACGACGCCTCGCAGAAGGTAACTTAATGATTAACTAGTTTTAAGTACATCTAAGACCCATATCAGGTTTTTTCATGACCATTTGAACGTGATAACTTTAAAAAAATTACGTCCAACAACCCACAACTTTTTCATATGTGTTAGTGAATTGGATGCATGTCATGTTTTTCAAAGAGACCTCAGTCTGAACGATCATGTCTCAGTTCACCCGATTTACGTCAGTGAGGAAGGGGTAACCAGATCAATCCAAGTATTCATAATAATGATACCAACCTCACATAGTTTAAATTGTGGAACTCCACACGTCTTCAGCTGCAGAACAAAAGCCTGGTTGCTTTGTCTTTGTTCTTTTAATTTCCCATGTCCTGGAAGACTGAATCTACAGCAACATATAATACTAACCTTGGCGTTGGACTGTATTTACTAACATGACAGGATCAAAACTTGAGTTTTTTACCTTCAGTGAATGACCACACACACAAAAAAATCACATCTGAACAAAAAAAATTGGAATTAAGCATTAACACCTGCTCAGGTGTTATTGATTGTTTTGTTTGATACAAGCATCTCCAACACAGATTTTATTGAAGTACAGTTTGTCTGTTACAGCACTGATAATCTAACAGTCAGAAGACGTTTACTGTAAATTAACAGAGAAAAGCCTGTTAAAGCTCTCCTGATAATAAAAAAACCAACACTCTAAATGGTTTGTAGAATAAAAAACTGTCAGTCTTGTGGTCTATGATTTCACACTGCTGTACCTCCCCAAGGGAAGCTGTGTGAAGAGAATACACTGGGGGTCATGTCTGAACGACCCTGCTGAACAAAATGTTCTATAGAGAGGGAACGGTTTCTCCACAAATGTGATTTGCAGAACTTATACCTCATTGAAACTCCTTCTCTTCTACACAGAGGAGTTTCCGTACCACACCGTGATGGAGACATTGAAGACACTCTCCACTCTACCTCTGTTTAAAGTAAAGGTTTTGGTTGACATGTTTGAGATGCTATGGTAGGATTCAAAATGCTGGCTGTGCATAGATAGTCCAGTTTGACAGGAACCGGGCAGTGTAAGATACAAGCAGATATGATGTACGTCGTAGTACAGCTAATAACGGCAAACAGTCTCAAAGTAAGGAAGTCAAGACAGCTTTATTTGTACAACTGAAATGAAAACCAGGTTGTAAGTCCAACTAAAACAGTTTTATTTTTGGTACATTTACACTTTCAACTGTGCTACTGCAGCTGTTGATCGACGTCAAGGAACTGGCTTGTTCAACAGGAGTCTGTTTTCTCTCGTCTTTTTTATGGTCTATTTCTTTTTAGGAGAAAAGCAGGCAGCCACTCATGTGTCGTTGGATCAGGAGTTTGATCAGAGCTCATCAGCCATGTGGTGCCGTCTGGAGGAGCAGCTTGTGTCTTCAGCCAATCGTGGGATCGTTCCACCGAACTTCCAACCGACTCAGAGCTGCTTGAACAGTCAGACGGACAACCTCCGTCACCCACTGGCTGTGGTGGAGGGTGAGAAGTCTTGAGTGAAACAATGGAAATGAACCTTTGTGCCTCTTTATTATTAGTAAACAATTAGCATTGGACCAAATTTCCATTCTTATGTTCTGTTTGTACTCCTCTCTGCAGAACCAATCATAGTTGAGCTGACATTCAGGAATCCTCTAAAGGTTTCTTTGACCTTGTCCAATCTCTCACCTCTCTGGAAGTTTACTGCTGATGGGACTGTTTTAACAGAAAAGACATGTGAGCAGATCACAGGAGAGACGATCAGTAATGAGGAGGCCGCAGCTTTGCAGGTCGAAATGCTGAAAACTTCTTATTCTAATTGATCTTTGGTATTCAAATTGATTTTTAAATGATTTTTTTTTGTCTCTTCCGTGTCCTCGTAGACTTCACAGAAAGACGACATTGTCACGACTGAGATCATCAAAGATTTTGAGATTGGATCGGAAGAAACCAAAACGGTGAGAAGTGTTTGAACATTACTGCTGTAGACCTGAGATCCAACAGCAGAATATAGTTTAGAGTTTTGGGTTGTCCTCAGTCTCCTTTTAGTGGGTCGTGCATGAGAAGGTGTCCAGAAGGCACGAGTCTCACCTGCACTGGGACTGAGCTTGACTTTATACAGAAAAGAATGCAGGCAGCTTTTACTTTGTTATACAAGGACATCACAGTAGAAGTTGGAGTAATATCAGCATCACAAAGTAGTGCTTGAGCTTCAGCAATTCATAGACATCTGTGAAAAGCACATCTTCATGATGGAGTCTTTAGAATCAGCTGTGATTGACGCAGATTGTGTGAGACCTGTGTGTGGAGATAAACGGCTTGAAGACGAGAGAGTTACTAAGAATGAAAGATGATGTTGGGATTATTGAGCTAACATTAACATTCTGTTTAATCTCAGGCCAGACTGAGGCTCCTGCCACACAGAACAGGTCAGCTGAACATTGCTGGCATAGTTTACGACCTGACGTCATCTTTTGTTGGGGAAACAACTTCAAATGCTGAAGGTAAATAAAAAACACCTGATAAATGCTTCCAGTGTTGACTGTGTTGTTCACACAGCTTCAGTAAATGAACACTGCTCATTCTTACATTTTATGGATTTGTTTTCTGTTTCTTTTTTTATTTAAAAAAACTGAAATAAATAATAAGCAGAGTATATTTCACATCATGTTACAAAAAAGGATTATGTACAGCTCTTAAATGTAGCTTAGCTGTCTTTGTGAATATCTGAGTTAGATTTTTTTTTTTTTTTTTTAACTAAATAGTGAGAACACAATCAGGCGTTCATGAAAATAGCAAGTATGGATCATTCAGGATCATTTCATTCTTTCTCCTGAAAAAATAAAAACTTGGGTTTCCTGTGGCTGCAGGTCAGCAAACACCGATTCTGATGACAGTTCGTGGCAGACAGGACCTGAAGATCCAGGGCCCACGACTAAACCTGACCAAAGAAGACAAGATGCAGGTTCGACACGGTACCGATCGACGTCTGGATCCCATCATAACGCCCCTGATGCCCCTGATGGAGGTAGGTCTGGCTGTGGAGCCAGCAGCAGTCACCTGTTCAGCCAAACTGGGACGGCTTCTACCTGAATTACTGTGCAGCTCTAGGTGCATTCTTATGCACCTAAGTATTTTCTGAGCCAGTAAACACAAATTGTTTTTAAAAAGTCTAAATATTTACTAATGTTTTTGTGTGTCTGCCTCAGGTCTTCTTCCTGCAGTTTCCCACTGCTCTGCTGTGTGGTGAGATCAGAAAAGCCTATGTGGAGTTCTGTAATGTCAGTGCTGTTCCACTGTGTGGACTCCGTGTGGTGTCTACCCACCCTGACTTCTTCACCTTCGGCAGCCAGTCCTCAACACCTTCCACTCCAGTCTCGGCTGAAAACTGCTCAGCCTATAAAACATTTGCCACAAACGTTCAGCTGGGTTCAGAAGCCTCAGAGAGTTTGGTTTCAGCCGAGGAGTTTGGTCAGCCGTTGGGGGTGATGGAAATCCCTGTACAAGGGGGTATGCTTCAACCAGGGGAGTCTATCCGGCTGCCTCTGTGGCTCCGAGGGCCAGACCAGGAGGGGGTCCATGAAATCAACTTTCTGTTCTACTACGAGAGCTCAGAGAAACTACTCAAAATTAGGTAAAGTTGATAAATGTGTGAACTAAATGGTTTATTATTCTTCAGGACAGAGATCTCTAAGGTTGTTTCTGGGACCGGGGATCACTGGGATTTTATGTGATGGACCAGTACAAAGCATTGCATGATCGGTGTTAAAAAAAAACAATACATGGTTTTCAAACCATATGTATTCCTTGGTCTTCATGATGCCATTTAAAACAGATTTTTATTAATAGAGCAACCGCACTATGGACCGCAGTGGTAATTCTCTTTATGAAAAGGTGGTAAAATACACGAGTTGGAAATGTTTTTATCCAACCAGATGTTTTTTTTTTTTTTATGTCATACCAATTTCAAAATGAAGATCAAATTACAAAAGATCAATCGATTCTGTCCCATCTTTGTCTGACAGAGTCTTTCTGCTTCTTTCTGCATGTGAAGTCATCGAGTGTTGCGCCACACGGTGTTTATCTGCACCAGTCGTTCTCTGAGCATTCAGGCTTCAGCCTGCCGCAGCACCGCTCCTCCTCCTCACTCTGTAGATGATAAAGGCAGCCGGGGAACTTTGGTCTTTATCGATGTGGAGAACGTCAACACGGTAAAGGAGACAAAAATAAACATACCTATGGTGCGTGTTTGGGTTTTACTTCTGTTTAAATATCCTTTGTTTGTCTGACAGAGTGAAGGTGGCGTGCGGGAGTTCCACATTGTTCAGGTGTCCAGCGGCAGTCAACACTGGCGTCTCCACAAATATATTAATCCCTCCAAAGATAATGGTATGTCCACAAAACTTCATGTCTCGACCTACAGCCCTGCCTGATTAATTCAAAATAAATAAATATTAGTGTTTAACAGTACACATAAATATGGTGAGAATCTCAGTATTAGGGTCATAGACGGGTACATTAAAAGAAGTGGTGGCACAGAGGTTAGAGAAGGGTGGGCCTGTGATCGGAAGATCGCCGGTTCAACTCCCGGTACCGACAACATCAAAATGTGGGTGGGAAATGTGAAACACCCGCACCTGCCTCCACCCTAATTTTGCCCCCATTCTGGGCCCTTGAGCAAGGCCCTCAAACCGCACCATCACTCCCCCAAGTGTCCTAGATAGCAGCTCTCTGCTCCACACAGAGGGCTGTGGTAACTCGGTGGTCTGTGGTTGCATCAGGAAGGGCATCCGGCGTAAAAAGATCAAAAACATGCATGTTAGGCTGCCTTCAGGACCAGGCCTCCCCTGCAAAAGAGATCTGTGGTCTCATTGGGATTTGCCTGGTTAAATAAAGGTTTAGAAAATAATTGCCATGTCTTTGTGCGACTTAGGTTGCTAGAAGGGAGCAGCTGAAAGAAAAAGGGAAAAAAAGATTGGTACCGTACTATAAAAGTGGACAAAGGGAACAAATGACAAATGCAAGTTTTCATTTTAATTTAATTTAAGCAAATAATGCATCTCCTAGAAACACACACACGTTTATAATTAATAGCCGCTAATGTGCTCAATAACTTCCACATGCTAAAAACAGTCGCCATTATTTCCTTGGGTCACACCAGGTGAAAGACATGACTAAATTCTAATTAGCTATTGGTAATTGGCTTTTATAATGTCTGTGAATGCTTTTGTACAGTGCCCTGAGATGACTTCTGTTGTGACTTGGAGATTTATAAATAATAATAATAACAATAATTTATTTAAAAAGCCCCTTTCAGGACACCCAAGGACAGTTTACTGCAAGAAACATATCAGATAAGATTGTGTAAAAGCAAACACAGATTGAAGATTGAGGCGGTATATCACTACAACAGTGTAAAGACCAACAGGAATAAATTGTAATATAAAATAAATTAAAATATAAAATACATAAAACAAAGTTAAGAAGGATAAGCGAGTCTAAAGAGATGTGTTTTCAGAGCAGTTTTGAACAGAGAAAGAGAGGCGGTGTTTCGTAGGTCTAGGAGTAGAGAGTTCCAGAGGTGAGGGGCAGAGCCCATGGTGGCGAGGCGGGCAGAGGGTACATGGTGGTGTAGCCAAGAGGAGGATCTGAGAGAGCGAGAGGGGATGGAGATGTGAAGGAGGTCAGATGGGTAAGGAGGGGCAAGATAATAAACTGAATTAAGTGACAAACACCTGTGTCTTGTGTCATAATGAATGCTTGAGCCTGTGTCATTTGGTTGTGATAACTTGTGATATTTTTTGCAGCTTTTAATGACCAATGTTAATATTTTATCAGGCTTTTATTTATTTTATTTTTTTGTTAACGCCAGATTGCAAACTGAGCAGCAGAGAAAGAACCAAACTTTGTTTTAGGGCTACACGATGCAAACCCCATCAAGGTACGTCACTCTGGGACACAGCAGCCATTTTGGACTGGGTTTAGTCTTGGACTAAGTATGTTTAATTTTTTTTCTTTTGTTTTAGCTAACTTGGACACGGCTGAGAAATACACGTTTGCAGACCTGAATCTTGGAAATGAACGGGTAAATTCCATTGTTTTTGCATTTTGTTTTAGGGCTACACAGTGAGGTAAAGCCTCTAGTGTTACAGACAGACCCTATCATTCTCTGTTCCCAGCGTTCAGTGATGCTGGAGGGAAAACCTCTGACATTTCTTAAAGGAATGCATATCACCTACCACCTTTAAAGCCAGCATTTTAGTCCAAGATCAATGTATCCATCCATCCATCCGTCCATTGGTAGATCGGTCGAGTGATCAGTCGGTCTTTCGATCAGTCTGGTCAAACATCTTCCGCTTGTTCTGAAGTCGGGTCGCTGGGACAACAACTTGAGCAGGGAGGCTCAGACATCTGTCTCCACCCCCTACAGTGTACTTTACGGAACATGGTTGAACGCCTTCTCTAAGTCCACAAAACACGTAGACTGGATGGACAAATGCCCATGACTCCTCTAGGATCCTAGTTGGTGTAAAGAGAATGTCCTTAGTCTTCCACAGGGTCTCCTCCTAGTTGGACATGCTTGAAGCACCTCCCTAAGGGAGTACCCAGGGAGCATCCCTACCAGATGCCTGAACCACCTCACCTGGCTCCTCTGGATGTGGGGGAGCAGCAGTTCTCTCCTGGATAACTGAACTTCTTTCCCTGTCTCTAAGGGAGAGTCCAGCTACCCTGTGCACGAAACTCATTTCAACCACCTGTATCCACCATCTTGTTCTTTCGGTGACTGTTCAAACTCCTCTACCAATATAAGGTGGTGATTCAAGGAGGAGATCAACCTATGTTGGAAATAATAAAATTGTTGCCTTTTAATCAAACCTTGAAAATGAAGTAATGCACCATCTCAGTATCACAAAATCTCAGCTACTACCACATCGTTTTAGCTCAATATCTGTAAAATTGCCTAAACTGTAGTCATTAAGTATTTTTTTTTAAGGTTTGTTGGCTGTGGCAGTTTTCTTGAATGTATTCAGGTATTTATATTTGATAACAGCTGTGGACATCACAGCTCCGTTTAATGGAGGAGCCCTGTCTGGATGTAAATCACTGCTCTCATCATCTAAAGGGCTCTTCGTACTCCATCCGAATCGGTAAAATCTGCTCTCGGTAACGTAGTTGTTGCATGATGAAAATCGCATTGTTTTGTTCTCAGAGTAGCTCCGCCCCTTTTTGACACAAGGCCTGGGTCAAACTTTTTCTCACAGGCGTATGCGTCAAGTATTGTGTGATTGGTCTGAAGTTTATCTGTGGGGAAATGTGCTCTGACATGTAGCTGCACAACTCTTCAAACACTAAATTAGACAAACAGACAAAAACGCCTGGATGGAGCTCATGCAGACATTGTGTATGGAGGAGTCTATCTGCTGAAAAGTGTGGCACTTCATGATAGATTTGTGGCCAAATGACGGCTGCAGGGACGGAGTGGAGACTCTGGCGGGAAGTAACCCGTGCAGTAACATATACTGCAGTGGGAGGGCTTTCCCAGGAGCTCTGCACCATTGTCTCCTGGAATATGAAATGTGTCCAAAAAAGGAATGTCCTACAACCACGTGATTTCACATTGACTGGCTCCAGATGGAGAATGCCAGGCCCTTAAGTCTGATCCAAATAATTTTAAAAAGAAAATGAATTTCACTGAAACTGAAAGACACAGAAGTTAAAATGACTCAGTCAGAAGCTTGTAGGCTTAAAAATCATCTGTTTGACTTGTTTCTATGTGCAGATCATCAGTTCTTACACTCCCTGTGGAGATTTCTTCTTCCGTTGTTGTTCCACATCAGCCTGTCAGCCAGTAGGTTTAAAATCCAGGGCAGCCAACAACAGCAAGAGTCAGAACTCTGGACCCACTGACACCTCTGCTGGCTCCAACCTCACATGGATCGCCAAGAAGTGTAATGAGCTCGACCTCAACCTAATTATCATCTGGAAGGTATGTAAAATACATTTACTACATAAGGTACATAAAGGTTTTTGCTCGGAAAGAAAGACAAAGGCTAATCAAGTTTTAATGAGTTTTATTCAAAAGAGGCTTTCTCTTTGACATGCTCCCATAAAGCTTAGAGTGCTAAAGAACTCAGGCAACAGTTGCTGTATCAGTTTCTCCCATTTCATCTGTTGAAGCTTGTAGCTCCTTCAGAGTGGTCACAGGTCATCGTGGTCTCTTTCACTATTCTCCTCTTCACTATTACTCATTTTGTGAGGATGGTCTACTCTTGGTAGATTTACACATGCTCCATATTCCTTTCATTTCTTGATGATGGATTTAACAGAACTCTGGGAATGTTTAAATCCTTGGAAGTTCATTCGGCCATTATTTAGGCAGGTTAATCCCATTGAGCCTTGAGGACTCATTTACAAGAGAGACCTGGTTTCATCAAAGAATGATGACAACAGCGATAACCTGACATCACAATGTACTCAGACATATATAGCCTACTGTAGTCATGTCATGTGACCAAATTTTATTTTGCATCAACATGCAGAGTTGACTATAAATATTGCATCATAAAAATGTTCTATCCACGCCTTCTCCTAGGGGGCTCTGCGGGATAAATTATTACTGGTACAACTTCCTGTCAGACACCGGAACCGCAGTTTATTTGCAAGTAATTTGCATTCAGTTCAGCAGATAAAAACGCTGTTTTTGTTTCGTTCACATTTATTTAACAACTGTAAAGTTTATTGAAATAGCCGTGCTGAATTCAGGAACCCGTTGTGTTCGCGGCTACATGGACAACCAGTCCAAACTAAATCAGTGGCTACAACGACAGTGTCTTGAACGCGGACCCAAACAAAAACAAAAGTGTTCCTGTCAAAAGAGGTATAGTTTCCATCACCTGCCTACAGATGAAGACTTAAGAAGAACATGGCTGAAAAAATCTGAATTTGAAGAGGCTACCCAGTCACTGTATGTGTGTTCATTTCACTTTGATGACAAACGGCATGGCGGAGGAAAACCTGCATCCTACTTTGTGGCTGGACTACGAGAAGAGACGCCAGATCCTCAGAAGGATTGAAAACAGTGACGAGAACATCTGGTATGATTTCAAGTGTGTGAAGCAGCATTATAGTATTTGCTGGTCTTCAGTAGTACAATTTTCTCTGCAGTTAACCCATGCTCAGTGATGGAGGACTTTAAGGCTGTGGCTGTCTGCTTTAAGGTAAATAAGCGTGTGTCCCTCCTCTTTTAACAAAACACGACCAACCTTATTAATATGTAGATACTAAAATACACCTCAGAGCTTTTCAAGTTGTTCATCTCTTCACCGTTGGAAGCAACCGAGTCAGTAAAGTAGCTAAATATGCTGGTACTGTATATGTAATCTGCAGCCACCTCTGCAGGTCGTCCTCCATCCCTCGTCTGCAGCAGGCAGCGGGATGATTACTGGTTTATTATCCTGTTTGAGCTCTGACAGGTGGTGTTCCTACATGTTTAAATTAAATCCACAATACTCAGAGAAACTACATTAGCTCGTGTTCGCACAAACACCGGTTCTGGTCTGTATCAGAAGTCGTGCATATAATTCATGCAAGGCAGCATGGGGCTTAGGAATAAGGTGGATGAGGTTTTGTTGCAGAAATATCATGACTGAACTTTAATGTTATATACTGTATATATATATATTTTACATCAGATTTATACATTAGCAGTTGTTTTAAAAAGAGTTGTTTTTAATGAATTGCCTGACTGATGATCAGATTCTCTTAAGTCTGTCAGCACAAATACCGTATTTGCCGGATTATAAGTCGCTCCGCTCTATAAGTCGCATTGTCCAATTATGTCCAATAATTTGGAAAAAT
>JARVGS010000979.1:22928993-22943899 GCA_031762315.1 Hypsolebias antenori | reverse complement strand
AGAAACTGTCCAGATGACCTGATTGAGAGTTATCAGATTTGACACCTGGATTACTGAGTATGAACTTTCTTTGTTTCAAACTCTTAAAATGGAAATTGGAGCAGCTGTGGAAATTTAACGCAGCTGAGTTTATTACCAAAGATCTCCTGATGTATGCTCAATAACAGATTACCATCTAGTTATCACCTTCCACTCAAAGGCTTTCATGTTTGTCTGTTGGCCAAATGTCTAATAAACAGCTGGGTGGATACTAATTAGACTCAAAAATTAATTATTGCTTATCTCTTCAATTGAAAACTTTTGGAGCCACTTTAGATCATGATATCTGTCGCACAACGGGTTTAGTTTAAGTAGTTTCACAGATCTGGAGCTAACATTTGGTGTGGTAGCTGCTGAGAGTCATGCACAACACCTCCTGAGCGTGACATCACATGATACTGCACATTTTTTGAAGTTTGACCATGTTCCTGTGGGCTCAGTAAAGTTCTATCTTATCTCAACTCTGGCATGAAAGGCGGCGGTGGGTGATACTCATCTCCTCCAGGACTGTGTCAGCAGTAACGTTTGATTTCTGCAGGCCGTGTGCTGTGTCAGATGGTGCCCTGCGGGGCTGAAGAAGTGGACGAAGCCATTCAGAGCGCACACGCCGCCTACCTAAAATGGAGCAAGTTGGCGGGCATGGAGCGGGCTCGGATCATGCTCGAGGCGGCTCGTATCATCCGGGTGAGACGGTCGTGTGCAGCTGTGTGCTGAGAGCGCTCCTGTTCTCTCGATTGTGCAACACAAATTGGAGCTGACTGCTGCAGGAATGCAGAAAGACATTAGTTGCTCATTAACAGCTCGCTCCTGCCCTCAGTGTCTGCTGCCATTTTTGTGTCTGTTGGCCTTTAGTTGACACATAGAAGGTAAAACGGCACCTAATCGTTTACTGTTTTCATTCTTTTACGTTGAAAATCAGGAAAAAAAGGAGAAAATTGCAAAGCTTGAAGTGATCAACAATGGCAAGTCCATCACTGAAGCTCTCGTGGATGTTGACATAGCCTGGCAGTGCATAGAGTACTACGCTGGCCTGGCTGGTACACTTGCAGGTGGGTACACTCGCATACTTTGTTTTGGTGCAAAATGTGTTTCTCAAATACTGAGCCCTCGCTTGTTATTGCTTCCTGCCAAAAGCATAAAAGTGATTTATGCATTTGCCCCTGTTTGTGAATTTGTTTGGCAATCCAATTCTAGAGGGTCGCCACCATAGCAAACACAAAAATGGCAATAACTCTGTCAGTTTTGCAGATACGGAGGTAAAGTTTAGTGTGGTAATAGCTGAGTCATTCAAAACTTACTCCAACATCATTGCTTTAAATTTTGTTTGCCGGCCCAAATTGTTAGTAAAACATCTCATGACTCATTGGACAGACTAGATGTACATGTACAACTTTTTGGAGTCACATCTATTCAAGATGGCGGTCACAGCTAATCAGTCATAACCAACAGACAAATGGCTTTAACCCAGTTTTAAAAATATTAGGGTAAACTTAGGTGTGGTAGTAGCTGAGGGTTGTCGTCAACTCACTCTGAGTGCTAACAGATCTCACAGATCAGGTCAAAGCTGGTAAATTATTTTAGCACAAACGGCTGAAACGTTCTCCCCTCTCATCATAAGATGTTTGTTTGAACACTCTGACGTAGCCAGCAGTGAATGGTATGCTTCACTTTAAGAACTGCCAGGCCTTTTATGGTTTGAACTTGGATTTGTGTTGTCAATGAATGCAGGTCAGCACATTCAGCTTCCTGGCGGAGCATTCGCATACACCCGGAGGGAGCCCCTCGGCGTGTGCGCAGGAATTGGTGCATGGAACTACCCCTTCCAGATTGCCGCATGGAAGTCTGCTCCTGCTCTGGCGTGTGGTCAGTGTGGAGCTGTTTTTTCTTCATCATTCACTCTTGTTGTTGTTGTTGTTGTTGTTGTTGTTGTTTTTTGTCTTTATCTGCAAAGTTGAAGCTCTGAACTGAGGATGAAGTCACAGCTGAGTTAACTCCATTCTACTTGCAAAACTCAAAACCAAACTTGAGTTTGCTCGTTGACCAGTGGAGCTTTTTCTACGCTGCTGAAACGTTCTGTTGTAGGCTTTTGAAATTCAGGAGGAACTAGATAAATATTTTCTGTGAAAATACAATGTGAGTGAATCCTGAGTGCTGTAGGACTCTGATAAAAATTTCTCAAGTAGCTGAAACTGATTTTGCTAAAGCTAAAAGAAACAACGTGCTAGCTAGAAGCTAAAAGTAGCATAAAGATTGCTAAAAGAAGCAGAATGTAGCTAAAGGCAAGCTAAACGGAGCATAAAGGTTGGTAAAAGAACCAGTGATAAATAAAAGCAGCAAAAGACAACTAAAGGAAGCAGACTGGTAGATAAAGGAAGCAGAATGGCAGCTACGGTAGCTAAAAGGAAGCGGAACAGTAGCTAAAAGGAAGCGGAACGGTAGCTAAAGGCTAGCTAAAAGCAGCATAAAGGTTGCTAAAGTAGTAAAAGGCTAGCCAAAAACTTAAAATTGCATAATGAGGCTATAGTCGTGCAATCAGATTTCAGTGAGAACAATGTATTTGAAGAAATAGAGGTATTTTGGGGGGGAAATGTGTGTAAAGTCAATATTTTGAATAAAAGTTTAAAAGTTAAAAAATAAAGCACCCATCTCCTGAAAGAGCTGAGTGTTTTGATAAATGAATGGCTAATCAAACAGCACAAGTTATGCACAAGTAGTTGCAACACCTCACAGAAAACCTTGTCATTTTGATTTGGCAATAAATTCAGACGGAGCAAACTGGTAGATTGAACTGTGGTTGTGGTTTTTGGTAGGCAATGCCATGGTTTTCAAGCCCTCCCCCATGACTCCTGTGACGGCTGTGATCCTGGCTGAGATCTACAAAGAGGCGGGGGTGCCAGACGGACTCTTTTGTGTGGTCCAAGGTGGAGCAGAGACAGGCTCGTTGCTCTGCCATCACCCAAATGTTGCAAAAGTCTCCTTTACTGGCAGCGTCCCAACTGGCAAAAAGGTATAAAGATCGTCTAACGTGCGGCACAAATCGGATCCAATTGGTTTCTAACAAGATGAGATGCATCCAAATGAATCAAGTTGTGTCCGGAATACTAACACCTTCGAGTTAAATGTCATATTTACGCCTGTCGAAGATGGAACAGACATGGTAGTCAAATGTCTGTAAACCATCTCTTGTCCTGCTCATAACTTCTGATCTGCTCAAGATAATGTAACAAAACTTCACAGACATCTGCATCATCTCTAGACAGGGTATCCGCTTTTCATCACCCCAGCTCCAAGATCAAGGTCAATGTTGTACAAGGCCTTTGCTGTATGGGTGTCGACAGGTGTATAGTATAATGTGCTGTTTGTGGTACACTCGTTACCGTGACTGTAAACAGAAACGACACAATGTGCTACTGAGTGAGCACACCATACTTTTTGTTTTTCCTCTCAGGTCATGGAAATGTCTGCAAAGGGGGTGAAGCAGGTGACTCTGGAGCTCGGAGGGAAGTCTCCCCTCATTATCTTCAAAGACTGCGACCTGGAGAACGCAGTGAGGGGGGCGCTCATGGCCAACTTCCTGACGCAGGGGCAGGTGGGGTTGAAACATTAATTTATGTTTGGATTGTGAGATTCAGCTCTGCAAGATCCAGGCTCTGAGAACTTCTTGCAAACTTTGCCTTAAATATGTAGGTTTGTTGCAATGGAACCAGAGTGTTTGTGCAGAGGGAGATCATGCCACGGTTCCTGGAAGAGGTGGTCAAGAGGACCAAGGCCATCCTTGTTGGTGACCCCCTGCTTGACAGCACCCGAATGGGGGCGCTGATCAGCAAGCCCCAACTGCAGAAAGTGCTGGGGTTTGTCAGTCAGGCCAAGGAGCAGGTGTGTCAAATGCTGAGCAAACAGCAATCCTGTACTTTGATTCAACCACAAAACAAATCTAAAGAGTTTGTTTTTTCAGGGAGCCAAAGTGCTTTGTGGAGGAGAGCCATTAGTTCTTGATGACCCCAAACTGAAGGGGGGGTACTATATGTCACCCTGTGTACTTGGTATGTCTAGAAACATTCCCTTGCACCTGCATCAGCCTCCCTCCTCCTGTTCTTCATGTCTGACATCTTCTCTGTTGACAGATAACTGCAGAGACGACATGACCTGCGTGAAGGAGGAGATCTTTGGTCCAGTCATGTCCGTCCTGCCTTTTGACACGGAGGAGGAAGTGATCAAGAGGGCCAACAACACCACCTTTGGATTGGCCTCTGGAGTCTTCACCCGGTGAGCAATCTTCACTCAGCCACTGATAATCTTCTGCCGCTTTGCTTTTGAAGATAGAGTTTACTGCTGCGTTTTAGTTCCAAGTATTGTTGCATAACGAGTTTGGATACAAAGAATTGTTAATGTTTTACCACATTACAAGAGTTCTTTTGTCTGCCTGCAGGGATATATCCCGAGCTCACCGTGTGGCGGAGAAGCTGGAGGCGGGGACCTGCTTCATCAACAACTACAACATCAGCCCTGTGGAAGTGCCGTTTGGAGGGTATAAGATGTCAGGTAGGGTCTTGGAAGGCTTGAATAACTTCCTGAGTGGAAGGAGCCTCTGTTTAACTATCTCATTGTTGGTGTGACAGGCTTCGGCAGAGAGAACGGCCAGGTGACCATCGAATACTACTCCCAGCTGAAGACTGTGGTTGTGGAATTAGGCGACGTAGAGGAGTACTTCTAAGATCATCAACCTTCAAACACGATCAATGAATGACTTCCTTTTATGTCTCCATTTATTACTTCATTTGTGCCATAGTATAAAACCCTCTCGCTTCCGAGTTTACTGACTTTCCATACAGTTGGACCACAACCTATGCCTAAAATAAGCTTTTTGAACAAGTAGTGATGTGAAAGTAAAAATGCACTGAAGGAACCAAAAGCCTTAAGCTATAATCCTGCTTGTAGAGCCCATAATCAGAATAATAATAATTAAAAAAAAAACTGCTTCAATAAAAATGCTCATGGAGTTTTTTTTTTTTTTTTTTCTTGTAGTCTGATATGCCATGGAAATACTTTATGCGTTTTAGTGGCCACTGATATGTTTGTGTTGCTTTTTGGCACTTTGCACTGGATAAACTATTGGATTTCTCTCACAGCTTTGGAAAATCCTTTACCAAAATACAGTACTGGTACATCAAAATGTGGCTCAGTTAGCGTGCTATGACTTTTGGTCGTGGCACATCTTGCATTGTAGATTGTAGATACTGTACAGTATTTTGTTTTTTGGGTATATTTAGACACCAATGGGATTTTGGCAAGATTAGTGAGAAAACTTTAACCTCTTGGGGTCTTTGTATCCCAAGTGTATTTCACCGCAGCAACATCAAAGTTAAAATGGGTCACAGATTTTGCATGACTCAAGTGGCATTTTTAAGTTTTCACACAAACCTGTTTTTAGAATGATTGGATTTTACAACAGAATATTAAGCTCAGAGCACTTTGAGCTTCTCTCAGACTTCTTATGTTCACAGTTTACACTTGTACGGTTTACATATTAAAGTAGTGATGGCAACACTGAAGCGTTTTGGGACGCTCGAAACTGTTCCACAATCTGTTCACGTGACTCTTCCATTTTGTCACCAACTGTTCCAAAATTCAAAATTTAGGGAGTGGCGGTGCAGAGGCTAGAGAAGATGGGCCTGTGATCGGAAAGTCGCAAGTTCAACTCCCCTGACATCATCAAAATGTAGTGGAAAAGGTGAAACACCCACACATGCCTCCACCCTCATTTGCCCCACTCTGCGCCCTTGAACAAGGCCCTTAATCCCCATCATCTGCTCCCAAACATGTCTCTCTTGAAAATGAGTTCTCGTTACTCCATGAGACTACCTGTATAAATAAAGATTGAATTAAAAAAAATGTTCAAAAACATCCAGCCATTATCTTAACTCGCATCTTCCAGTTCGTGTCATGGGGTGTCACTGGTATCCATATACAGCAATCTCTGCACGAGAGTGGGGGACACCCTGGACAGGTCTCCAGTCCATCACAGGGACGCATCGAGACAAATGAGACTCACTATGGGGACAATTTAGAGTTGCCAATCAGCCTAACAGTGTTTGGTCTGTGGGAGGAAAGGACCTGGAGAAAACCCATGCATGCACGGAGTGAACATGCAAACTCCACCCAGAAAGGCTCCCAGCTGGGATTTGAACCAGGGACCTGCTTGCTGAGAGGCAGCAGTTCTACCATCTGCGTCACCATGCTGCAACCTGTCACAAAACAGCCAACTGAAATTTAGTGAAACTCAAAAACATGGTAATCTTATCTTGCTTACAAATAAAATAAATACTAAAATTATACTTATTATTTCTTGTGCCGTTGCCTCTTCACCTCCTGACATTAAAAATATTTTAAAGCTCATATAAACTGCAGTGCTTTTTTTCCAAGTCTCATTTACCGGAGTGTCCGGTACTGAACACGGTTGTTGATTTTGTAACGATTCTGATGTGGAGAGGTGTAAAAAGTGTCAATCCTAATGTTGAACAGATTGATTTTCTGAATAAAAATACTTCATCATACAGAAGCACCCATAACAAACAGACTGATTCAAATGAAATGTACTTTCATTTAAATATTAAACAACAAACACAAATAATGAACCACTGCCAGCAGTTTCAATTAGTTTTCTTTACACTTATACTTATTAAAAAGTTATCTTAGACTATTTATAAGGTAAGTTCCAAATTAATTTTGGCCTTTATACATGCTTTGAGATGTTTTAGCAATTGTCTAGTTACAGGTCAGTCTTACTGTTTACTCCACAAAGTACAAATGCTCATTAAAAGTCTAAAATTCCCTAATGAAAAGTAATTTAGGTTGGTGTTGTCTAGGCTGGTTGTTGCAACATATTAACTACTGTACTTAAATAATAATCAGGTCTATGTTGCAAATGAGTTCTAGAGGCTCAATGGGATTAACCTGTACTGTATACATAGTTTGAATGAATTAAATGTAGAAATTTAACCAGAAAATGAGAACCATTGAATGCAGATCTCAAGGTTGTCTCACATCAAATTCAATGTTAAATTGTTAACAGTAACATTTAAACTCCTTTTTTACCATTTGCCAGAGCCTCTAAGTCACAGTTAAAATATACTGTATCTCAAAATTGTGACTGCATCTCATTTTTGTGGCATTTTTTTATTTTTATTTTTATTAAAGTGGCAGAAATGGGCTTCCATACAACAAAACATTCGTTGTGTGCATTTCACATAGAAAATGGAATAATATAAATTGAAAATAAGAAAATGGATGAAGGGGGTTTCATAATGTCATGCGGTAATCAGGCTTGTATAAAATAATGTTTGAACTCTTTATCGATAAGTTTGGCCGGAGATGAGATCCAAAGAAAAAAAAGTCATAGAGAGAGACACCTGCTTGGATCCTGAAGAAACGTGCGTGCTCTTATTTTGAAAATTGCAATCCGGAAAAGGATTTATGTTTTACCGGAAGCCGCAGGCTAGATTGTAGTGCAACAATGCAGGTAATCCTCAAGAAATATATTCAAAAAATACTGAGCTACAGTGCTAAAGTTCAGAACTAAAACAGACATAATAACCACTTTTGTCTTGTTTTTGTTTATCGTAACAATAATTGATTTAGCATCCGACGTTAGCTTACGAAGTTACGTAGCATGTAGCCTTCGCTAACTTGCAATCAGAGTTTTGTGCAGGTTGGATGTTTTGATGTGCTTTCCTCGTTTTTGCAATTTTATAGAATCAAATGAGTTTTTTTTTTTTTTTTTTTGCCTTTCAGCAACGAGAGGAGAAGCAGCTGGAAGCCTCAATGGATTCCCTCATCTCTCTGGTGGATCACGTGAAAAACGCTCTCCAGAGTTTCATCTATAAGCTGGAAAATGAATACGAGCGTTTAACCTGGTGACTAAATACATGTTTTATTATTTAACCCCTGTACAGTCCCGATACTTGGCTTTATGTATTAGGACATAATAAAGTAATCAGGTTTTTCCCAGATTTAAAAATTGTGCTGGTTATTATTAATGAAAGCAAGATTGTTGGCAGATTGTTGGTTTTCAGCACACTTTATTTGTGTTAACACAACAATGCCATGAAGCTGCTATAGCTGCCCTTTAATTTGGAAAGCGTTAAAGGTCATTCTTAAACAATTTGTACTCATCCTACAGAGAGTGATATTATTTAGTGGCAGTGGAAAACATTTAAGACGGCTTCCCAGAAGTGCACATCGCAGGAATATCACCCCAAGGTCAGACCGTGTAATACTCAAAAACCCAAGTGCTCCATCTCAAACTCTACAGGCCTCAGTTAGCAGGTTTAAGGTCGATGACAGGTTATGACAGGATGATTAGAAAATAACTTAACAAGTACGACTTGTTTAGAAGGGTTACAGTAGAAACCTTTAAAAACAACAAGGCAGCACAACTCTGATTTGGGTAGTTTCATCTGAATGTAATGAATAAAACTCCTGGAACCATGTCCTTCAGACAGATACGACCAGAGTATAGGTGTTTATCCATCATGCTTAGCAAAACGCCTCATACTAACTCGAGCATGGTAGTGGAGGGCTGATAATTTGGGATCCTTGCAGCCAATGACTGGGATTCCAGGTGAGAGCTGCCTCTACGGAGTGAGCGGCAGCATTATAAAAACACCTCAAGTGCGACTCCTTTTCTTTGTAGAATTAAAACCTACAAAAATATGATTTGAAATATGCATATCTGTACTAGTATATCTTAGAATATGTTACTTTGTGTGTTGCTCTCATTTAGGCCCTCGGTTCTGGACAACTTCGCTCTCCTCTCTGGCCAACTGAACACCATCAATAAACTGCTCAAGAATGAGAAGACACCCTCGTTCCGCAGTCAGGTGATAATCCCGTTGCTCCTGTCTCCAGACAGAGATGAGGATTTAGCGGTGAGTGTTAGCGTTTTCGATGGTTAATGTTTTTTTTTTTAGGCATCCATCTCTTATTGGGCTTTTTTTAATTGCCTCTCAGAAACTCACAGAGCAGCGTGTCCCAGTGTTCAGCCATGAGATAGTCCCAGACTACTTGCGGACCAAACCAGACCCGGAGGTGGAGGAGCAGGAGAAGCAGCTGAGCACAGAGGCGGCACGTATTGGTCCGGATGTGGCTCAGGTGAGTTAGACCTTAGTCCTGGTGGTTGCTGTTAGTTGTGGTGTTTGCAAGTTCAAGTGGATCAACACACTTTTTATGTGTGTGTGTGTGTGTGTGTGTGTGTGTCTGTGTGTGAACAGAAACAGATCCAAATTCTGAATAAGATGTGCTCTAATCTGCTGGAGAAGCTGAACAACCCTCGTGAAGACAGAGATGCTGAAAGTGCTGGTGCGTTGCACTTTTCTTGTATTTATGCTCAAAGAAAAAAAACAGCTTTTGTTTTAATATTTATTAT
This sequence comes from Hypsolebias antenori, assembly GCA_031762315.1. NCBI lineage: Eukaryota > Metazoa > Chordata > Actinopteri > Cyprinodontiformes > Rivulidae > Hypsolebias > Hypsolebias antenori. The sequence continues at coordinate 22,934,436 of JARVGS010000979.1, read as the reverse complement.
TTTCACATTTTCCAGCATCACGACAGAACAAAGCATTTTTCAACCCTGGTGATACCAACGCTTTGGTTGCAGCTGTTGCATTTGGAAAAGGACTTTCCAAATGTAGGCCTCCTGGTCCCTTGGCTCCTGGACACCCAGGACAGGGACCTATCATGGGTGGGGGTCCAACTTTGCAACAGGTCACCATAGGAGGGGTTGCAGGCCAGCAAGCAGGCTTAGGAGGACCTGTGGCTCCACAGCAGCAAGGACAGCCAGGTAGGAGACCTGGTTTAGGATTTCCTCCTGGATCAGACCAGTTAAATCTGGAACAGCCAGCTCCAAAAAAAAAAAAAAAAAAAACAATAAAAAATATTATGTTGCTTTACTTCACTGTGGATAGTGAGGTTGATGTGGCAGTATCAAAACATTACTACAGTCCGTTTGTACAGAGGAAACCTGCTCGCAGAATGAAGGAGCAAAGTCTAAAATGCTCAGTTTATTGTGGAGAAATAGAAATGCTTTCAACAAACTTGTAAAGTTATGTTACATAAAAAAACCTAGAATGCAATGATCGCATAAACCCACAATTTATTCACTGTTACACATTAAATGGTGACTGTAGGAAATTGTTACATTTCCTTTTAGAAAAATCTTGAATTTTATGGCAGCGACGTATCTCAAAAAAGTTTTTTCTCCATGTTTTGCTCTGTGAAGGGTCCTTTCTTCTTTTAACAACAATCTGTAGTCACCAGGACCTATGGGGAGCTGATGTTGGTGGTTCTGGATTGCAGGTTGTCATGATGAAGGGTTCTAACTGTTCAATGATCCTGGGTCTTCTCTGCTGCACAGGAGCAGATGTTGTTCTAAAACCTGTTTATACTTTTTTATTTTTTTGTACTGATTGTGCCTTTCCAGATGGGCATGCTGACCGTGCCTTAGGCAGTAATGCACCCCTATACCATTGGAAAGGCAGGCTTTAGTGCTGTGAGCTGATATTAGGCTGGATGGTCCTGCACCTCTTTAGTGGTGTCTGCAGTTCCCAAAAACAATGTCCAGTTTGATTTAATCTGACCACAGAACAGTTTTTCACTTCGCCTCATTTCATTTGTATGGAGTCCAGAGAAGACGGCAGCTGTTCTGGATGGTGTTCACATCTGTCTTCTTCTTTGTCTGATACAGCTTTAATCAGCATCTGTGAATTCAATTCAGTTCAGTTTATTTATATAGCGCCAAGTCACAACAGAAGTCGTCTCAGGACACTGAACAGAAATGAACTCGTCCTTTGAGCTCAGAGACTTCTGCAGATTCTTCTAATGTTTAGATTATATGAAAAAAGTCTGATTAAATTATCAAAGTCTTTATTTATTTTATTGAGGAACATTATTCTAAAATGTTCCATTATTTTATATGCAGTTTTTTCACAGACTGCTGAACCTCTGCCCATCTTTACTTCGGAGGGGTTCAGCCTCTAAAATGCTATAATTAGTTTTTTCTTGTATTATCATAACTTTACATCCTTCTGTTGCTCCTGTTCCAGCCTTTTCTAGATCCCTTTCTGCCAAAAACTTCAGTCATCTCTATTTTCCTGTAAAATATTTATACATTTTAGTTTAAACACTAAATACAGTGTGACAAATCACTGCATTCAGTTTTTAACATTTTATCATCCCAGTTTAAACATCGGCCCAACAATTTAAGAAGTGAGGTTGTGCTTGTATTTACTTTTTAGACAACAGATATTTTTTTAACGCGCATGATGACACAGCATTAAAAACAAAACAGATTGTAACAGACTTTTAATAAAAGTTTGCATTAGATATTTTGAAACATTATAGCACTTCGTCATAACCTGTCAAACTTCAGAACGCAGAGTTAATAATAAAATTAATGCTTACATTCAGATGTCAGGACCAGCCTGGAGCAAAGATTCTGACGTCTGGAAGTTTGAGTTTAACGTGTGAACATTTAAATGTGAAGAAAACCTTTGAGAACAAGTGATGTGGAGACACTTGGTCCAAATGTCTGCATCAGATCAGCATCTGTTCCAAGTTGATCACAAAAAGAACTAGTGAAATTGCATTTCCTGTGAAAATGCTGTGTGAATGCTTATTGCTGAAGAACTTGCTGAAATAGCTAAAAAAAAAAAAAAAGGCTGAAGTTTAGCTGAAATGGAAGAACAAGTCTAAATCATCAGAAGAAAATAGAAAGAAAAATATTGGCTTATTTAGGTTTAAATAAGCAGAAACAAGCACAAACATGGAAATTACTTGGAAAAAAAGCATAAATGGGGGGAAAAAACAGCTGAAAAGTAGCTAAAAACAGAAAGAAGCTTCAGTTAGCAGAAGGAGGTGGAGAGAGCACAATTTTGCACAATTAGGCTGAAAGAAGCAGAAATGAGCACAAGTGTAAATTATCTGAACAAAGCAGAAATAAGCAAATAATAAAAACAGCTGAAAAGTAGCCAAAAAAGCAGAACGAGGCTGAAATTACTAGAATGATGTTGAGAGAGCACATTTTTACTGAATTAAACTGAAAAAAGTAGAAATTAGTGCAAAAAATGTGGAATTAGCTGAAAATGCTAAAATTAGCATAAAATAGCTAAGTTGGAGCTGAAAGATCAGAAAAAGTTGAAATTTACATAAATAAGCTGAAAAGAGCATAACAAGCTGAAATGAGCAAAAATAAGTTAGAAGAAGCACAGAAATGAAATGTTAGCAGATGAAAGGAGCACAAAACAGCTGAAATTAGCTGAAAGGAGCTGGAAAATGTTTTAAGTTTGCACAAGGAAGCTGAAAGAAGCCGAAGCGGAACAAAATGTGAAAGGAGCAGTAAAAGGTTGTAAAATGAGCTCAATTTATTTTCTATGAGGGAAAAAAAATGACAGAAAAGGCTAAATATTTCAAAAAGTTAAAGTTGCACCAATACCAAAAGTATAGATGGCACTCTTGTCCTGAAACAGCTGAACATTTTGATTTATGATTTGTTGAAACAGCACAAAAATGGTGTTAAAGATGCTGAAAAACATACAGAAGAAAACCAGATGATGCTTCTTGAGCATGCACGCAGTGAAACTGATCCGCTGTCGTTTCTCCCTGCAGGAAAAATGCCGAGCAGCATCAAGACCAACATTAAATCTGCGTCGGGTTCGATGCATCCTTACAACCGATGAGGCGCTCCGCTTCAGACACTGAAGGTTTGGTGACGTTCTGTCCACACGTGTGTCTCCGCTTCACGATGTGCTGCTTTCATGTGAAGCCGTCCCTCTGGAAACTGTCAGCGAGGGACAAACGGACGTGAAGCTGCCTTTTGTTGAGATCTTCTCCTGTGACTGTGGCCACTAGATGGCAGGACATGATCATTTGCAGGCCGACAGCATCTTTACATGAAGGCATGGTTCACTTTTTCTCTGAATAATCTGCTCCTACACTGATTAGATGAGGAAGATGAGCTTGTTCATGAAAACAGAAATAAAATGCTTGTCCTTCGATTCTTCACACACGATGATGTGATGTGCGCCTTTTATTTCTGACATTTCTCCCTCCGCTCGCTGTTGTTTTGGTTGCAGCACCAAGGTGAGAGTAATCAGGGCGGACATGGCTCTGTGTGGCCTGATAATGTCAGAGTGTTTACGAAGGAAGGAGAGAGGATCGTTGCTGACATGTGAGGGAGGCCTCTGCCTCTGCACCGGCTCTTTGTCCACTCACATCCTGCACGGGGACCGGGCTGCCGTCACAGCGTGCGGGCTCGTGGCTGACCTACATACACCCGGCGTGCCCGAACGTCTCGCTGTGCCAGACGCTCTGCTGAGACGGCTCGAAGCTGCACGAGCTCACACTTGAGTTCACAGATGAGGTTCTCCAGCCCCCCGTGCACATATTTTGATTAGGGTTAGTTCAGGTGGAGGTAGAGCTACACCTGTAATGTTTCCATAAATGGCGTCTCTGAGAACGCTCTGCTCGTTTAGCAGCTCCTCGTTTGCCCCGTGGATCCAATGATAATCTGTGTGACGAAGTAAACAAGAATATACATTTATATACTGTATTAAAAACATACATAAACATGCAAACCTAGAAAGATAGTTTATAGAAATACATTTTTGTTGCTGTCAGATTAAATTAGACTAAACCTTTGTTTTAGGATGGTTAGGATTCCCAACTTTATTTCTTTGGTTGTATTTATATAATTTTTATTTATTTATTATTATATTTTTTTTTACTATAACAGTTTTGTGTTACATTAAACCTGAAACAAAAATATTAATTCAGCTTTTTTGTGCACACGTTATTTCCTCGTTGCTCCCTCCTGCAGGCCAAGCTTGTCTCGTGAAAACAGACACCATACCCACAAAATTATTTTAACTGCATAAAAAATTAAACCAGGCACTTACACAACTTTCTGGATTAGATTTCTAAATTGATTTGAAGCAATAATAAAATCAGATTAACAAAGTTAAAGAAAAAAAAAGTCTGGCATAAAACTGTAAAAATGAGATGTGTGTATGTATATTCACACCTTTTGCTTTAAATGCCCAACTATCTCAGAAGCCACAGAGTTAAATAAGCTCCACGTGGTGATGGAACAAAGAAACTCATCCCGCCATGTTGGAGGAAATGTTCCCCCTCTGTCTGTAGTGTAGTTTTCTGTGCGCACGAGTCTGAATCACCAGAAAACGTCTGCAACCCCTTTTCAAATTGTCCGAACTAAGCAACAATCTATTGAAGGAAGTTCCATGAAGAGGGACTGTTTGTGGTTAAATAATTCTGGAGCTGCTGCATGAGCAACTTTTCACTTTCTTATCCTAAATAATCACAAAAACTATTTTCCTAATAGAAAGAAAAGTTCAGTCGACCTATGGAAAGTACATTTCTAAATACAAAGATAAAATGCCTCGTTGCAGTTATATACTAATGTTGAGTGAGGCACGAGGTCTGAAGTTGGTACTTTGCTCTCATGCTCACTTTGCGATGGAGGACAAAAGTAGAAACTTCCAGTTTAATTTAACAAAAGAACTTTGTAAAGCAATGGTCATGGATGACAACTGCATTGCCACATCAAAATTAAAGATGGCTGCCACCATGTGTGTATGTGTTAAACCAGCCACCCCTAAATTTGAAGAGCTCTCTAGTTTGGCACCACTTTACAATAAGGCTCCCCTTGTGGTTAATAAATAGTTTATAGATACATTATTAATTCCTCTATAAACAACAACAAAGTTCATGCTCAACCATCCAGATACCAATAATTCTCAGTCAGGTCAACTGGTCAGATTTTTATTTATTTTTAATTTTTTTTTTTTTTAGAAATGTTTTGCCCTCTATCTGGAGGGCTTCATCAGTCAGAGGAGTTCCAGCAAACAGTTTCCCCACGAAGCAGTAAACACCTTAAGGGGACCAACCAGTTTGCTGGAGCCAAGATGGTTTCTGGAGGCCGTCCTGTCCCTCGTCGACTCCTCCCAGGCAGGCAG
>JARVGS010000979.1:22882122-22894517 GCA_031762315.1 Hypsolebias antenori | reverse complement strand
CGGACTGAATGATGGAGGATATTTATAATCCTGCTCTTCGCGCTGCAATGGCAGACAAATAGATTTGAACCAGGTCTTTTTTTTAATCTTTGATGTGACTTTTACACCTGGACATTTGCCTCAGATCTTTTTTTGTCAGAGTAGCGCTCATGTGCATGCGAGCCAAACCACATCTCTAGAGCTCCTGAGATGATTTTTAGATGCCCACAATATGAGTAGTATAAACTCTTGAACGTTTTGAACATGTCTGAAACCTAAGTGACCAGACTCTGTGAGGACATTGAGGACCACAGAAAATGTTGTGAGACATTCAGGAGACTCCCTCATGAATGTTTTTACCATCTAATTGCAGCCCAGGGAGCCACCAAGTTTAACACTAGAAGTTCTGCTCCTTGAAAAGTAGCAGAGAGAGCCCGACACTGATGTTAGTGAAAGGATCAGCTGAGTTGTTAGGAAACCTTGAGCCCACAGCGGGCTGAATAAGTTTTGTAGCTGACTGCAAACGTTTCATTCAAAACAGCTTGACTGTAAAAAGAGAGACATCTGTCCTCCAGTTACTAAGCAGTAAATGTCTAAGATGTTTGCTACAAAACAATGAAACAGTCAGCTTTGTATTGTAGTTTTTTTTAATGAACAGAAAAGATGCACATGCTCTTCCAGTCTGTAAGCAGGTGTTTACATCCTGTTGCTGCTCTCACCTGCTCGTACTTCTCCAGCTCTGTGTGGTAGATCTGTCTGATCTGGGACAGCTTGGCCCGGTAGTCCGAGTGCTCCACTGAGTTGTCGGCCCCCGCCCCTCCTGAAGCGGCAGCAGCGGCTGCGGCGGCTGCAGACCCCCCGCCTTTCTCTGGGCCGGACACCCCCTCCGCCAAAAGCATGTTGTCCAGCCGCATGAGCTGGGGGTCCGGAGGCTCCTCCTCCTGGGCTCCACGGATGCTCAGCACTGCAGCGACGAGAGAAGTTCAGAGGTCATTTGTAAAGGTCGCACCTGCAGCTGAGGCGCTGCAACATAACGAGCTGAGACATTAGGAACGACACTCAGGCGGGGGGTGCAGAGAAATCTGTCTCTTTCAGTAAGAAGAGGAATTCTTCAACAAAATACAGAACTTATTTAAGACCTGAAGTTCCATGAATGCACACACGCAGCCTTTAATGTCAGAGGTTTAAACTCAAATCCACATTTATAAGAAACGACAGACTTGTGGCAGTTTTGATAAAAAATAAATGGAATTTATGTGCAATTTCATGACTGAGACCTCGGCTACTACAGCACAACAGCTAGGGGCAAACTATGTACAAGTGACTAAATTATAGCTGTTTATGTATTTCCTGAGGTCACATGGCTGTGGCTGCCAACTTGAACATGGTTGACTCCAACAGTTAATAAATTGTAGACAAACATTCAACGATTACTTTATTAAAGTCTAAAAAAAATCTGTCCAATTCAATTCAAGTTTATATGATGCCAAGTCACAACAGGAGTCATCTCAGGACATTGTACAAAAACATTCACATACATTATAAAAGTCAAAAGATATGTAAGGAAGGAAGGAAGTTAACTAACTCTAGCTCAAACAAACTCTCATACAGATAGGCGCCAAAACATTATCTCCCTTTTGTCTTCGGCAGCTGGATTTAAAGAGTCCTGTTTACAAAGGAGCCCAATTTTAGAAAAAATAAGCTGATATTTTGGATATTTCCAATCTAGCCATGCACTCCTGCCACATGATTTATCAAGAAGCATCGCAAATAATAAATCCCTCATCTAATTTACTGATCCACGGAAATCCACAGAAAACCAGCTGGCTCTGTTTGGGCAGTCGGATAATAAAATAACAGCTGCTCTGAAATCTCCAGCTTACTGCTTTCCAAACACGAATTCATTTGTTGCAGGCGCTGGCTAACAAAGAGAGACCAGGCTTTAGGAAAAACCGATGTAAACGTTGAACTTGATTGAAAACTATCATCTGCAGAAGAACACTTTATGTAAAAATGTAAAGTGGTTTCATCATGAAAATACAGACTATTTAAGGATGATATGTACAAGTTATTCGTCAACAATGACAAAGTTGTGTGTCTGGGAGGCACTTCTTTAGCTACTAGTTATTTAATTTGATTTTTATGGGTTTATGCAGGGAACAAGCCTCTTTCTGCCAGAACAGATTAAGTGTGATATTGTGGAAATAATCAAAGATAAAGAGGATGATCTGACAGGAAGTATGAACCAGAGATCATTTCTGCAACAAGATGTGAAACCGTCTAGAAGCATGTTGACGGGCACTCACCCCAGACTTCCACTAGAGGTCTCCCTCACCATTCCTTAGGACATTTCCACATAGCTTCCATTTTCTGAAGCGAAAACCCTCCCTGGCTCGGCTCACACTCCTCATCCACCATCTGAGAGGCATCCATTTCCACACCCAGCTGTGTGGAGCACAGTGCTGCTCGGAACCAAACCGGACTCAGAATGGAAACTGACCAGACAGTCCTGTCACAACTGGACCTTGGCCACAGCTCTCAACATGAACTCCGACCCTGTGACTTTGGCCCGTAGAGTGTGGGCAGCCATTTAAAAAGGCATCACTTGTCGTTTGTCACACTGTCGCTAAATGGGAATGGACAGACCCATTAATTAGGAGACAATAGGCGTGTTTGGTGCATTAACCCCAGACTGCTCTTCGGGTCGGTAGGCCTGAGCAGGAGATGAGAATGAAGCCTGCTGTACTTTCAGGGGAAAAGGAGGGGGTTCACTCCCCTGATCTCATCCTTAAGTGGACTGGGAATACAAATATGGCAACTGTTGGAAAGTGGAGGGGGTCCAGGGTTCAGGCTATAGGCGCAACAAGCTGTAGATTGAGAGGGTGTTCTCTTGGGACGACAGAGCTGTACAAACATCCTGTCTTTTTCATCGCTCCGGTCATGTAAGAAGGCTTGAAGAGGAAAACCCTAGACAGCTTTATACCAGCTTTACCTCTACAACACCACAACCACAGCCACATTGTGACCCAATCAAACCTGCTCCATCAGAAACCCGAACCCCCCTGCCTGCCTACGTTAACATCCATCAATGGTAGCTCTGCTTCTCCCTCTGCTCCTGAACGCTCACCAATATGGAGGGGCACTTCTTTTTTTACACTTATCACCTCATAAATACCAGACTAAAGTGGGTGTTAAAATGAAAGCACACCACAGTTTCCCAGGGAGAAAAACGAGCCGAGTTACTAGAAGTCATTTCTAGCAGGAAACTAGAATAACACATTTAAAGAGGAAGAAAAGTGACAAGCTTACAGTTACAATGACCTCAGAAATGGTCAGGAGATCCGATGGTTTCAGATCCCATCAGACAAGTCTGAGTAGATATGAAAACCCTGTAACCTTTACATGAACAATGTTCACTCACCTGGCTATGCCTATGTTTGCGTAAGCGTTCAGTTTCTACCACATTAGAGGATTCAAGAGTCGTTTTTGAACATTTGAATAGTCAAATTAGCAAATGCAATGCATCACGAAGGACCCCACTCACCCAGCACACACTTTTTGCCCCGCTACACTAAGTCAGAAGGTTGAGGAGCATTAAGTGCAGAACCACTAGGCTGAGGAACAGCTTCTACCCTGAGGCTGTTAGACTCATGAATTCCTAGTCAGTATTAACACTGTGAAAATTGCTGTGAAAAAATCACTGTAATGCCACTTGGTTGTTGACATGTGCTGTTGATTATCTATGATGCTGATCTCATGCTGCTGATTTATTTCATGTTGCTGAGTTCATTCATACTCATCTGCTCACACAGACTCATGTTCGTGCTGCTGTTGTTTGGCGCATTGTTTTGTACTAGTAGTGCTTAGTATATTCCTAGTTTAGCGTAGGAAAAATGTCAGATTTTATTACTGTTTTTCTTTACAATTTGTATTTTTGTTGGATGTAACTGGAACCCACTGTACATAGTTTTGTTCCACCTCATGTAGCACGTGTGATGTGAATGACAATAAAGACACCTTGACCTTGACCTTAGAATACAAGTGAAAATACATTTTTTGATAAACTTTTTTTGATTTTACCTGCACCAGCGCGACACTATTACTGACATAAGATGCTAGTTGCCAACCGCCATGGTTCTATCATTAACAGGGGTGATTTGTTTCTGCACAACGCTTACCCAAAAGAAAATACAGTATCACACGTCTGTTTCTGCTATTTTCACTGTGTTAATTAGAAATTGGTCACATGGACGTTACACTTTATCACAAAACACACGCACCAATCCAACAGAAAAGTCAAACAAACAAGTGGATCAGCACACTATATGCTTGTCGACAAACTATTACACAGCAATACATCAATCTATTGTAATGGCTTGGAGAAGCAAAGACCTTGTATAACATTTGACCTTGATTAATGACCTTGACCTTGGAGCTGTGGTGAAAACTGTAGGCACCATTTCATCTAGTGATGATGCATGTGTGTGGCGTTTTGTTACATTATCTGTAGCAGACTGTGAGTGGGACAAGAAAAAGTTCATGGACAAACGTTCAAAGACTGTATGTCCTGCCTTTTTTTTTAATATTGTAAACATTAGAAACATTGCAAACAATCAGCTAGTGACAAGATTCAAATGACTTTAAACTTGACTTGATGTGACTGACCCCTCTGAAATGTAAGATTAGACAGTTTTTCTTCCCCTTCCATCAGTGGTCATCGCCATTTTGCGTTAGCATCAACAGGTCTTCCATGTGGACGTTTTAACTGAGTGAAGACTCAAAGATTACTGTTTGGACTACGAGTTATGTGTTTTAAAATAAAGTCAGAGAAAACACGACAGGTGTCAGAAGTTACTGAAAGGACACAACGTCCCGCAGGCATCTCTCTGCAACGCATTTTATTATTTAGTAACATTTGGCTGAATTTTTTTCTTTAAATACAAACTGACACTTACAAAGAATACATTACCGATGTGAGACCTTTAAATTAGCAGGTCTGACAAATGTAAAAACAGATTAAATAGATTGATGGTTTTGATTATTGAGCTTTAATTTACCACACATAAAGTTTCAATTGTTGTTAAATTTTTAATTGATTCCTGTTTAATAATCTGTTAAGCAAAAAACTCAGGGATGTGTACTGGACACACTGATGATTACAAATCTTAGTTCAATACCTCTAAAATTATATCTTTTTTTGTGCTTGCCACATTAGCTCTAGTGGTCATCTTGAGTTTTAAACAAAGAATTGAGATCTCTCAATAATATGTGTTACTGTCAGCTTCTTCAGTACCCACTTTTACCTACTTATATTTAATATTGACTGGGTTCTGTGCTTGTTATGGTAGCTTGGGTGGCCATCTTGAACTGGGTTGACCTAAAAACTACAAAGTAAACCAGCTAAAGAGGGTCTTCCATTTATTCCATTTCTGAGAGCTTCATTTACGTCTATCCAATGACGAATGAGACATTTCAAAGAGCACAAGGTTTTAACAGAACCTAAATGGGTTCTCCATTGTGTTCTATGGGTTTTTATTTTTAATGAGTTACATCAAGTTCAAGTGAGGTATTCTTGCGCAAAAGACCCATCCTTACTTAAAAGCACAAAAGTCCAGGTAAATCAGTCTGCAGATAAGCAGGAAGAAGTTTGTTGATGTTTTAAGGAAAAAATCTGAGGCTATAACTCTTTACAAGGACATACAATTTTGAGTGTCCATTAAAAAGAAAATGTGTCTACAAAAACAATTCTCCTCATGCCTGCCAAGTTCCAGCTTAACATTCAAGGAGTGTTTATTTAACTTGGCTTGAGGCTCGTCCAACATCAGTCTTACAGCAGCGCCTCTTACGGAGAAGGTCATTTCTTAGGAGATGTCTTGGGAGGAAGACCAAAAAAACCCAAAAAACTATCTGGCCGTGTTTTTTCCCCCCTCTCAATAAATCGAAAAAGGTCATGGAAAAATGGAAAGCCAACAACTACATCCAGCAATGCTGTTTTTTTTAAAGAGGTATAATAAGCTCAAGGTAAGATCTTAATATGACGATGAGCACAAACTCTGGTGTGATCCCCAGGCTTAGCTTGTTGACACATGTATATCCTCACTAATCAGCCACACATCATACCCTCTCCTCATGTGTAGCCCCTGATCCCTGCACCACTCTCTAGCTGCTGATCCAGCTGTCTTGGAGAGCATCTGCCAGGAGGGACCCAGAAAGGAACAATGCATTACGCCATGTTGGCTGTGTACTGTCATCCCTCACTGACAGCACATTGTCACACTTACACAGCGTCCTCTGAGCTGGGAACAAGCTAAGTAGCAGCCTCTTCCCTCCACCTCCCATCAGATGATCCGATCGCAACTTGCTGGGAGTGGGGTGGGGGGCGCTAATAAGGACGCGCCAGCATTCAGTTCTTATTTAACTGACTAACGAGTGTGGTCTTATAAAAGAACATGAACAGAGCAGGAATTTACATTGTTCAGAATCAACAAAAGCAAAGCATGATTTTTTTATTCCTCTGAATCTAAAGAACATAATTAAAGACAGGGATTATTGCAAACAAATACAACTATTCAAAAATAAAGGGATAATGTGCTTGGATAAAATGGGTCTTGCTGTGGGTCATAATTACTTGAGTCAGTGAAGAACATTATTGACTAATAGCAGCCTAATTGATTCATCTTAATGTTTTTTAGCCTTGGGTCTGCTGGGCATTTCCTGTCCAATACTGCTGGTGAACTAACGTGGCCCCAGCAGACAAACACTGAGGGCTCTCAGAGGGATACACAATTATCTGCATTTGTGTGTGTGTGTGTTTGGTAGACATGCTTTCTGTATCTCTAATGGATGCCATTTCCCACTTGGAGGTGTTTCAGAGATGGCTTGTTGTCAGACGAAACCTTATTTCATCCTGCTGTTGTTGACAGGTAATTCTCGCAAAGATTCATGAACCCATCTTCATTGTTTTGCTTTGTTTTTTGTGCATTGATGCAAACAAGCAGGCAGGAGTTTGATGCTGGTTTTGGTTCTTATTTAACTCACCAAGAACATGCAAAATGCAGGATTGTAGTCTTGTGATGGAGGAAGATACCTCTCTGTATGTGTTGTGTAAAAGTGTCTCTGTAAGGCTGGTCAGTATGATGATTTGTGAACAAGCCACCAAGGTCCCACCATCACTGAGGGAGGTGAAAAACTGGCTGGGGGCCCTTCTGGTTGGAGTTTGCATGTTCTCTCCACGCATGCGTGGGTTTTCTCCAGGTACTCCGGTTTCCTCCCACAGACCAAAAACATGCATGTTATATTGATAAGTAAGTAATTTTCTTTCATCTGCTTCCTTCTTCAGGGGTTGACGCAGTGAGCAAACTCACATGAAAGATTTGGCAATTGTTTTACACTGGATGCCCTTCCTAACGCAACCTGGGCTCGAACTCGCAACCTCAGGATTTCAAGACCACGGCACTGACTACTGGTTACCGAAAGGCAACTCTAAATTGTCCCTAGGTGTGAGTGAGTCTGAAAGTTGTCTTGTTTGTCTCTATGTGTCCCTGTGATGGACTGGAGACCTGTCCAGGTGTCCCCTGTCTCTCGCACAGTGACTGTGGATATGGACACTAGTGACACAGAAAGTAAGAAGTGTGTAAAGATGATGGATGGATGTTGGTAGTTTTTGACACGTCTTTTTCTACAAGATATTCGAGTGGGTAGGAGTTACAGAAGAACAGAGAGAGTTTATTTATTTTTTGTTTGTCAATGCAGTGCAGAGCAAAGGATCCTGGACAGTGGAAGAGCAATTTTATCCACGATCAGGTGCAATGGAGGAGACAGAGGAGCAATGGTGGCCTTGGTCACCCAGCCCAACCAATATGCAAACTTTGGTTATCACCAATACCGATACTGGGAGGGAAAGTTTAGTGCCGATAACTGATATACTGGCTGAAAATGTCTGAGCTCTGTCCACCAACAAGAATCTTAGTAAACAGCTACTTTTAAACCTGTTTTAACACTTGAAATCTTGAAACAGTTTCCCTAATGTGTGTTCACATTTTATTTCCTCCACTATTCACAAAAAAGTTGTCAAGTGTGTTACAAAATATAAATCAAACAAAGAAACACACTTCCCTGTTCATTGTTTAATCAGTCAGACACGTGGTGAAAGTGTAATTAGTATTGACTGCAGCAGCAATTTTTTTTCTTCACAGAGAAGTAAAAATTTCAGACAAACAATGCATTTTATTGAGGATGACAAATATGTTACTAACACTTGACTTATTTTACCACTATGTTAGATTTATTGTTCTGGATAAAGTTTTACAAGGCAAGGGAAGTGAACGGCCATGACTTGAAAGTAGTCTGCATGCGCCCTCTGCTGGATACACTGTACAATTATGCAATTTGCAAGTAAGGACATGGCTCGTTCCCAGTGTTTATATCAGTGCACAATTGGACAATTATCACAGATACTAATATGTCCCCTAACACCAATATCGGCCTAAAATATTGTCCCTAGAGATATATCAGTCACACTCATACACAGACAGACATACCACTATCTTTGTTAAATTACCATGCTCACAACATCTATGGCTAGACAGAGGATATTTCCAATTCCCCCTCTTTGCTCCGTTACGGGGGTGGGAGGGGACAACAAACAGACAAAATGTCACTGACTGAGTAAACAAAATGAATAAAGTGGAACGGAGAACGTGACATTTGCTTAACCTTACAACATTCGGCCTTTTACTAATCAAATCCATTTTTTAATAAATGTTCAAGGAAATTGGCTTTTGAAGATGCTTGACAGTCACGCCCATGCATGTCTGTCTGGGAATATTTATTTCATTTCCACAAAGATGAGGCGAGAACCTCTGGGATAGGTCTGAAATATCATGGTAGTGGGTAATTTGTGTCTCTGGGTGTGCACTTCACCTAAATGCCCCATCTATTTTGCCCTAGTTGCTTTTTTAAAGCTAGCACAGGTATTATTCTTTCTTCCCTGTATCTCAGTCATCACACAAGATTGGCTTGTGGTCTCTTAAATGGACTACAGTGAACACAGATGCATCATAAATTATGTCACCTTTCATGATAGGAGTTCATAAATGAAAGTAATTGTGAAATTGACAAGAAGATGTAGGTCTAAAAATATCCTTTAAGACAGTGAGCACATTTGGACTGGTATCAAAAGCTTGTCAAGGAGATTTAAGTTTCTTCCAGGACACTATTTGCATCATCCTGTTTGTTTTACATAAACACAACACTATCTGACTCAAAGTGCTACAACACACCATTCTCTGCAGTCTAGATATCCCATCCTATCAGATTAACAGAGGCAAATGGCAGGCTGTCAAAAACCATTACCATAGTTAATCCCATCCTAGATGTCGAAGGCATGTTGAAAAATACAGTTGGCATGGCAGCCTGCCACAGTAATGCAGCGATTGGGAAAAGCCTGATGTCTAATTAATGGTGTTAGACTGCTCTGTCACAGCCAGCAAGATGGAATGTAACACGTGGAAGTGACACGTAGTAGTGGTCAGGTGGACGAACGACAACACGACGGTTCATTTAAACATACACAAGGAATTAAAAAAATAATTCTTAAAAAAGATGTTTCCTGTTTATCCGTTCTCCCCAGTGATTTCTCACTTAGTTCTGCTCCTGCCCCGCCCACTCTCACCTGCTCCTAGTTGTCTCTCCTCCAGGTGACCTCATTTAGTTCATTAGTGTTTCCTTTATATTCTGTTCTTGTCCTTTGTCGCTGGTGCATCGTGTTCTCATTCATGATTTATTCCTGTGTTCCTTCACAAACTTCCTTGTGATTTTTGACTACTGATTTTTTAAAAAGTACTCAGCTGCCTCAACAGCAAGTTTACTTTTGCCAATAAAACAGTATTTATTTTGTTTCTTGAGTTCCCTGAGTCCTGTCTGCAAATCTGGGTTTAAACTACCAGAAATCAAAATACATGTTTTTGATCTGTGGGAGGAAACCCCCATGTGCACAAGGAGAACATGCAAACTCCACCAAAAAAAAAGCTGGTAGGCAAACCTGCGATCTTCTCTCTGTGAGGCCATCACTCACCGCTGATCGTCCCTAAATAACGATAATTGATTTTATTTAAAATGTGCAAAAACTGCTCATTCTAGATCTTAAATAGGTAACTAGCTTGTCTCTATTGTCAAATTTTATTATCTATTTTTATATTTACTATGAATAGACAAAAAGGTACATTTAAAAAGAATGCTGAAATGTAAAATATCATCCATCAAGTAACATTAGCTTCAGAGGGTCTGTGTTTAAAAATGGTGAAAGCCAAATGCTTTTGCATAATTAACCCTTTCTGGTCAGGCCCGTCTGATTGACGGTGACAGCACTGGCCCTATTTGTTTGTATTGGTGCTTTAGTGAGCCCATTTCATTGAGGCTTGAGCGGTTGATAAATCACAGCCGAAACCCCCTCTCTTTGCACAGGCCTGCGCTATGGTGGTCCCATCATCAGGCGACGCCAGCACTGAAGCGACAGCTACATGCTAATTCAGCATAGACATAATTCATTATACAGTCACAAGTGTACCGGCATGGAAACAGAACCAACATACACCAGGAGGAAGCTGACAGGCATCAAACTATTCAATCCTGCTTGTCTTAAAACTCCTCTCTTTGTCCAAGTTAGCAATGTAACTATTATATATTTTGCCTTACAAAGAATTAGATATGCACAAACGTTTAACTACATTTACTTTCATACCATGTAGCTTATTTTATTCTTCATCGAAAATACCAAAATGTTTCATAAACAGGAAGGCGCTTGGGTGTAAAAAGAAAATTTCTTGGTGGTTAAAGTCTTTATGCCACTGCACGTTGTATCAGGTGATTATTTTACATGAACGTAGGAACATTTACTGTCCATTGTCTACTGAATTAGAGTTATTTTAGATGATTGAGGTCTGCTCTGGAACAGATTTTAGCTTCTCTTCTCAATGAAAAATTCACCCAGATTCTCTAAACTGTGATCGACAAAACGGTCAAATTCAAAGAGTGGGAACATCCTGGTCGAAACTTACCAAACTGTTTAATAATCAGCCTTACAAGAGTAAAGGAAGAAATATGCATGCAACAACTCAAAGCCAGTTACAAAAAACTGCATATAATAATACTAAAGTTCATGCTCAATAATCCAGGTAAAAATCCAACAATGTTCAGCCAGCTCATCTGGACGGTTTCTTTTTTTGCTTAGATGTTTTGTTCTTCATCCAAAGGACTTCTTCAGTCTGAGGAGCCACCAAACAAATGGGAGTCCCACAAACAACACACTCCCATAGTGGAAAAAAGAAACAGTTTGCTAGTGATAAGATGGCCTCCGGGGCCCGCCCTCTCCCCCGTTAATTCCTCTGAGGCAGTCATACCAAAGTGGTTGGCATTAACCAGCAAACCGTTTTTTCCCCACTATGGGAGTATGCTGTTTGGTGGGACTCAGTTTGTTTGGTGGCTCCATAGATTGAAGAAGTCCTTTGGATGTAGGACGAAACATCTCAGCAAAAAAAGAAATCGTCCAGATGACCTAACTGAACATTGTTGGTGTGTAAAATAATGTTAAAAGGTAAAAATGGGCTCTTAAAGGGGATTAAAAACGTGTTATTCAAACTAATCATAAAAAAACAGTTTGTTAGCTCAATCATCCAAGTAAATACTGTAAATACAAAAAAGATTAAATCAGGTCGTCTGGACAAGTTTCTTTTTGGGAGAAACGTTTCGTCTTTCATCCGAAAGACTTCATCAGTCTGAGGCCTGCCAACCCAGATCACATTTGATTGTTATACATGATGATCAATAGTTTGTTTGCATGTGTAACAGGAGGCTGGCTTGAAACACACCAAGGAGGTGCTATTAAGACATATCTTGGTGTCAGGCCTCAGACTGATGAAGTCTTTCGGATGAAAGACGAAACGTTTCTCCCAAAAAGAAACTGTACAGATGACCTGATTTAATCTTTTTTTTTGTAACTGATCATATTCTATGTTCTAAAATCTAATAAGAGGGGAGGTGTGCTCAGGGTAGTCTGGTTGTTCATTCTCTCTGTGCCCCCACACTGCTCGGATACAAGTTGAGTTGTGTAAAAATGTGTTTTAGTTGTGATCATTAACGTGACTGTTGTTTTAACAAGAGATTGGCTTTTTTTTTTTTTTTTTAGCCCACTGACACCTGGTAGTAACATGCTGCTAATATTATTTTTTTCATTCAACCTTTATTTAGGCAGGTTAATCTCATTGAGCCTGAGGACTCATTTACAAGAGAGACCTGGCTACAAAAAAAGGATGATGACAACAGCTACAGTAGATTTTTCTAGGACAATCAACAATAGACAATCATAAGAGAGAAATACAGATTTTTTTTAACAAGTTAAAACAAAGATGTCAAAGTAG
>JARVGS010000979.1:22694986-22708571 GCA_031762315.1 Hypsolebias antenori | reverse complement strand
GCCTTGCGGTAGCAGCTCTCCGGTTTGTTAGCAGAAGCCAGAGGCCTGGCCACCCGGCTCACAGGCCTAATGATGATAGCCGGGCCCCGGCAGCAACAGCCCCCAGATCCGACGGCAGCAGCCCGGCTCTCTTGGCCTCAGCAGCCCACAAGTCCAACGACGGCAGACTGGGGCCTGGCAGCAACAGCCCCCCGATCCGATGGTAGGAGCCCGGGTCCTTCGGCCCCAGCAGCTTGCAGGTCCAACGGTGGCAGACCGGGGCCCAGGCGGCAATAGCTCCCAGATCCAACTGCGGCGGCGGCACTCTTGGGCTTCTCCGACCAAATCAGCTCAGAGGTCGGCCTGAAAATAATGTCATTTATAAATAATGCAAATAATGTCATTTGTCATATTAAACCCTCAAGTTCCCCTGCTGACCCCATCCTTGTTTTGTTTTTTTAAACAAGCCCTACCCTCCACCCTCTGTTCTTGACATTACAAACAGCATTATGGCTACAGGTGTGGTTCCCGATGCTCTTAAACATGCAGTAGTAACTCCTTTAATAAAAAAAAAAACAGACTTGACCCTTCACCCTGCTCAAACTTCAGACCTATATCCAAACTTCTCTTTCTTTCTAAGGTTCTGGAGAAAATAGTTTTTGCTCATTTAAACAAGTTCCTGAATGAAAATTCTATTCTTGAGATCTTTCAGTCTGGCTTTAAGAAACCACACAGCATTGAAACAGCCTTAGTTAGGGTCTGCAATGACATTCTTCTGGCAAACAAATCTGATCAGTCTGTAGTTCTGGTTCTCCTTGACCTTACCGCTGCATTTGATACTGTGGACCACAGTATCCTTGTATCCCAGCTAGAACACTGGATTGGGATCACTGGTGCAGCGTTAGAATTGTTCCGTTCTTACCTGAGTGACAGGAGTTTCTGTGTTCATGTTGCTAACACTCTATCTACTTCAGTGCCTCTTTCCTGCGGGGTCCCGCAAGGCTCCATTCTCCATTCACCCTTTGCTAAAATGTCTTGATGACATCAAGACTTGGTTGGCTGTGAACTTCTTGAGTTTCAATGATCAGAAGACTGAGGTCATTGTGCTTAACCCTAGCTCTGCCATTGTCACTGATCCTGCAAACCTGGACTCCCTTTAGCCATATCTAAAACAGTCTGTCACCAATCTCGGGATAGTTTTAGACTCTGACTTTAAGTTTAATAAGAAGATAAACTCTGTTCTTCAAAAAAGCTTCTTTCAGTTAAGGCAGATAGCTAAGCTCAAGTCTGTGCTGTCCAGATCCGAACTTGAAAAATTAGTCCATGCATTTATTACAACCCGGTTGGACTACTGTAACTCGCTTTATGCTGGGGTCAGTCAGGTCTCCCTCTCACGTCTCCAGCTTGTGCAAAATACTGCAGCTTGGCTATTAACAGGAACTCACAGGTTTGAGCACATTACTCCGGTTCTGTCCACCCTTCACTGGCTTCCTGTGCATGTCAGAATTGATTTTAAGATTCTTCTACTGATATTCAAGTGTGTTAATGGCCTTGCACCCTCATATCTCTCCAACCTTCTTCATGCGTATGCTCCTTCTCGAGCCTTGAGATCATCTGACCAGCTGCTTTTGGTGGTACCAAAAACCAGGTTGAAGCTCCAAGGAGATCGTCGTTTTCAGTCTTGGACCCTAAACTCTGGAACAATCTGCCCATCACCATTTGACAGGCCACCTCAGTCTCTGCTTTTAAATCTCTTCTCAAAATACATCTGGACTCATTGGCATTTAACACAGTGTGATCTCGTTCAGTATTTCATCATTGCTGGTTGTATTCATGCCTTTTGCTTTTACTCCCTGACATTTAATGCAGGGTGATTTACCCATACCATACCATACCATACCATTTGATTTAGTATTTCATTGTTTCTAATTATTTTCATGTTTTTATGCTTTTATTCCTGATGCTGTAATATCTTATTAATATTTGATGCTGTAATCTTTTTTGTTAAGCGCTTCGATAACAGTTACTGTTTTAAATGTGCTATATATATATAAATAAATGTGACTTGACTTGACTTGACAATCAAACTCTTGTTGAGGAACCTGCAACCAAGAAAAAATGTTGGGTATTTAACTTGAGTTAATGTAGATTCTGAAACTGGCCCTTAGTTTGAAAAAGGTTTTAATTTTGGTCCCTTTTTGTAAGTGGGTTTGACACCCCAGCTGTAACGCTTCATAAATCACTGGTAAAGTGTCCACATCTCGCTGTGGTGTGAGTTTTGAGCAGAACCAAAAGAGGTGGAGCAGAACTCAGCTAGGTTGAAAGTGACCTCGTTGCATGTTGAATGTTTGCTTTGTGTCATCCACTAAAATGAATTAGCTCACTTAAGCTATCTGCTTTGTGGTTAACCATTTGTTAACTAACTACACAGCTGCTGTGTGTCCTCGTCATTAGCCCCCCAGTAATCAGTATGTTTGTTGTTTATTTAGGGGCAGCTGTGGCTGAGTAGTTAGAGCACTCATCCTCCAATGGGAGTGTTGGAAGTTCGATTACACCAGCAGTCACATTTTCCGCCACAGTCAAGGTTTCTGACTGTTGAGAATGTTTCTGAGTGTTTACAATGTTTCTGACTGCTGATGATGTTTCTGACTGTTGACAATGTTTCTGGTTGTTTACAATGTTTCTGACTGTTGACGATGTTTCAGTGTGTTTATGTTGTTCCTGACTGTTTACAATGTTTCTGACTGTTGACGATGTTTCTGACAATTGAGAAGGTTTCAGAGTGTTTACAATGTTTCTTGTTGTTTACAGTGTTTCAGGCGGTTGACAATGTTTCTGAGTGTTGACGATGTTTCTTGTTGTTTACAATGTTTCTGACTGTTGACAATGTATATGGTTGTTTACAATGTTTCTGACTGGATGATGTTTCTGACTGTTGATAATGTTTTTGCGTGTTTCTGTTGTTTCTGTTTGTTCACAATGTTTTTGACTGTGGACAATGGTTCAGAATGTTTACGATGTTCCTGACTGTTTACAATGGTTCAGAGCGCTTACATTTTTTCTGAGTTTTTACAATGTTTCTGAGTGTTTACATTGGTCCTTACTGTTTACAATGTTCCTAACTGTTTACAATGTTTCTGAGTATTTAAAATGTTTCTGAGTGTTTACATT
Organism: Hypsolebias antenori; assembly: GCA_031762315.1. Lineage (NCBI taxonomy): Eukaryota > Metazoa > Chordata > Actinopteri > Cyprinodontiformes > Rivulidae > Hypsolebias > Hypsolebias antenori. The sequence goes on along the minus strand of JARVGS010000979.1, from coordinate 22,705,421 downwards.
TTTTCTGCGTATTTACAATGTTTCTGAGTGTTTACATTTTTTTCTGAGTACAGTATTTACAATGTTTCTGATGTTTCTGACTGTTGACTATGTCTCTGACTGTTGAGAATGTTTCTGAGTGTTTACAATGATCCTGGTTGCTTACAATGTTTCAGACTGTTGACAATGTTTCTGTGTTAACACTGTTTCTGGTTGTTTACAATGTTTCTGACTGTTGATTATGCTTCTGACTGTTGAGAATGTTTCTGAGAGTTTATAATGTTTCTAGTTGTTTACAATGTTTCAGGTGGTTGACAATGTTTCTGAGTTTTTCCAATGTTTCTGGTTGTTTACAATGTTTCTGACTGTTGACAATATTTCTGAGTGTTTACGATGTTCCTGACTGTTGACAATGTTTCTGACTGTTCACGATGTTTCTGACTGTTGAGAATGTTTCTGAGTGTTTACAATGTTTCTGACTGTTGACAATGTTTCTGAGTGTTTATGATGTTCCTGACTGTTTACAATGTTTCTGATTGTTTACAATGTTTCTGACTGTTGACGATGCTTCTGACTGTTGAGAATGTTTCTGAGTGTTTACAATGTTTCTAGTTGTTTACAATGTTTCAGGCATTTGACAATATTTCTGAGTGTTGACAATGGTTCTGGTTGTTTACAATGTTTCTGACTGTTGACAATGTTTCTGGTTATTTACAATGTTTCTAACTGTTTACAATCTTTCTGAGTGTTTACAAAGTTTCTGACTGTTTCCGGTGCTTCTGTTTACAATTTCCTGATTATTTACTATGTTTCTGAGTGTTTAGGATGTTTTAGATCAATTATGATGTTTTTGACTTTACAATGTTTGTGACTGTTTACAATGTTTTTGACTGCTTACAATGTTTCTGAGTGTAGAAATGGGTTGTTCTTGTTAATGTCCTGTTCAGGTTTTCTTTGATTTTTCTATTGAAGTCTGTTTGTGGCTATAAACTGACTCCAGGAGTCAGAGGTTGTTCCTGGTAAGTATAAGAGGGAAAACACTGACTGGTTTAAGAATGAGCATCCTTGTTGAAGAATGATGTCTCAGGGTGAGGACTGGCCTGGTTTGATCTGGTCTTGTGAAAGTCAGTGCTTTCAATGGGAAGGGGCTTTTTAGTGTTCTTCAGTATACGTGTGAAGATGTTGAAAATGTAGATGGGCACATAACAGGATTAACTCTCTGACTGGAATATTTGTAATTTTAAATTGTTTAAAGGTCTTTCTCATAGATGTTTTCTGATATTCCTTTCTTCTATTTATTATTGAACTCATTGGCTGGCCAGACTTAAGTTACCCGCAAGTCAGAAGTGGCCCATGGACCACCATTTGTATAGCCCTGCTTTACTGTGATGTTGTATGGATGAACATGTGTGTTTTCTAATTGATTTGAATCTAAAATTGTTTTTATTGTACTAACATTTTCATTTAATATAATTTTGATTAATTCTTTTATCAGCTTTTTATCTAGACTGTTTTCTTTTTCTACTTTATAACAGTATTTTCTTAATTTAACAACTTTTTTCAAAGCACTACCTCAAAGCCATTAGTTTAAATTAGCACCTGTTTTGTTCATTAAATCTGTATGAGCGGTGAGACCTCCTGCAGGAGGTTCCACCAGCTGCTCCAAAAACATAAAGCTAAAATTAGAAAATCTAGAGAACAAAAGTAAATTTAACTAAACTGTGGATAAATCCACAATTAATAAAACAGCAAGAAAATCTAAAATGAACAAACTTAAGCTAAAAATTGCCAAAACATTAGCTAAAATCGAATTTTAGCTAAACAATAGGTAAACGCTAAAATCAGCAAAAGAGTGGATAAAGCTAAAGTTAACTGAACTGCACCTAAAAACAAAAACTGGCTAAATAGTGGATAAAAGTAGCAAAACACAAATTAACAACATAAAAGTAGCCTAAAAAGATAAAGTAGAACAAGATTTTTTTAAGTAGACTTTTTAAAAGTTATGTTTTGAGGGAATTGAAGAGATGTGAAATATTTTTCTAAATATAAACATTATGAAAACTAACTCATAGCACACTATTTCCAGTCGAGTTTCCTGTCATGACATATGAGTGGTTAAAATAGCACATAGAAACTTTAAACAACTTATAATAATAATATAATAATCTTAACACTGTAACACTGAAGGCACACACAGTAAGTGTGTGTGTGTGCGTGCGTGCGTGCGTGCTTGCGTGTGTGTGATGTACTTTAAAGGCTGTACAAACGGCTGGTACTCCTAAGTGACAAGAAGGTAAGGTGAGCCTGGTTCTGCAGATATACTTGTTGCTGCTGACTTGCAGGAAAGATGCTGACCCAGAGATGGCTGCTGCCAAGTCCCGCCCACAAAGACCCCCTGAACATCTTTCCTGAAGTTATTCAAGACCCCCGGTCAGAGTAACTCTGTGGCATATGTTGGACTGACCTGCCTCGAGGGAGAATACAGTGTAAGTTTTTCTACAAGATGTTTTCAGTCTTTTAAACTATATAATGTTAAAAAAAAAGTTTAAAGATTTTTATAATAATGTTTTGTTATTGAGTTGTCATTTAGATGAAATTTGTGAGGGCATGTGCTCCAACAGATGTGTCCTTGACTCTGCTGTGGTCGTCATGAAAGGTTTGTAAAATAAAAATATTTTTTCATTTGCAGATGTCTAACGGGACAGTTGTTGGAAAAAGGAACAAGAAATGTGAAAGAAAACTTTGTGGGACTGATTCTCCCTCAGATGGACTCGTCGTGAGTCAGGAAAAGACCGACTCCCTGTTTGTGAGAGTTTGGCCAGGCGTGGACTCACCTGCTGAGAGTGAAGTCCTTTACCTGAACCCTCAAACACCAAACTGGCCTCTTGTGGAGAAGTTTTCTCAGCTTTCAGCGGCAGTAGACATCGAAATCAATAATGAGCAAGACAACAGCAGAGCCTTGTTGAGACATTCAAAACACACCGAGACCAATAAAATCAGAGACCCTACTGATGAGCTGTCAGAGGCTTTGAAGAAGGAGAAAAGAAAATCCACCAAACACACCCAGAGCCTAAATGAAGAACAACAGAAGCCTCTTAATTTGAAAACAGTTACTGACAAAAATGAAAACAAGGTCAAAATCAGAAATGGGAAAACTCTTAGTAAGAACTGTCCAAAAAAATGTAAAGATGACAAAGTCCCTCAACTTTTATTTGCCATGAAAAGACGGACTGTGGTAGATACTGAGGAGCGTCCCTTCAAATGCACACACTGCCACTGGGCTTTCAAGAAACTCTGTAACCTGCAGAGTCACCTGCAGACACACACCGGACTCAAGCCACATGTGTGCGACATCTGTGGTAAAGCATATTCGCATCAGGGCACACTGCAGCAGCACAAACGTCTGCACACGGGTGAGAGACCATATCACTGCCCCTTCTGTGTGAAAACATACATCTGGTCCTCGGATTATCGCAAACACATCCGCACACACACAGGTGAGAAGCCGTACATCTGTGACTCCTGTGGAAAGGATTTCATACGCTCCTCTGACCTGAGAAAGCATGAGAGAAACATGCACACCAACAACAAGCCCTTCCCATGCACACACTGTGGGAAGACCTTCAACAAGCCCCTTTCCCTGAAGCGCCACGAGCGGAAACACCTGGGAGAAAGACCTTTCTCCTGCCCTGACTGTGGGAAAGCATTCGCCCTGGCCAGTCGCATGGCCGAACACCAGAAAATCCACATGGGAGTGCGTCCATACGTCTGCTCCATCTGTTCCAAGTGCTTCACGAAATCTTCCAACCTGACAGAGCATGAGGCCATTCACAGCGGAGTGCGGCCTCATAAGTGTTCGGAGTGTGGCGTGGCGTTCGCCATGGCCTCCCGTCTGGTTCGGCACCAGTTCGTCCACAACAACCAGAAACCCCACAGCTGCACGGGCTGCAGCAAGAACTTCAGCCACATGGCAAAGCTGACGCTGCACCAGGAGCAAACCTGCACTGGGAGGATCTTTGTCTGTGTGGAGTGTGACAGATCGTTTCTTTGTGCCACCAAGCTTGCACAGCACGTGCTAGAACACAGTGAGAAAAGTGCGTGAGTCTCATTAAAGGCTGGTTCTGGTCCCATTTATCCTCTGTGCTGCAACACTTTACTCACGGACTGGATGCTCGGGGCAGTAATGTCATCAAATTGTTAGGGTCTAACTTTCATGTTGACAAGGGTCATGTGTCATGTGTGTCATGTGCATGTGTGTGTTAGAGAAACCATGAAAAATATTCTGGACCTTGGGACAGCAAAAAACTACTCATGCATCAAGTTTGGTGTGAGGGGCTTGATTGTTTTGGTGCACATCTGTCAAAGGAAACATTTATGGTGCTCACATGACGCCTTCAATGTACTGTCAACTGTGGGAATCTACCTTTTTTTTTTTCCGAACAGAAAGCAAAACTGTAAAGCAGAAAAATTGTGTTATCATCCCTTGATTTGTTAAACACACACGCAAAAGAAAAAGCCTGGTACAAACAGGTACCATCTGTGTAATTACATGCTACAAGACTGGCACTTATAGGGTCTTTACCTGGTATTTACAAGGTAAGGTGATATGTAAGGGATACTTACAGGGCATGTGCCTATAGCCCTAACAGAGTAATAACCTGCTACTTACAAGATACTTAGCCAGGATGTACTGATTATGTACCTAGTACTTACAGGGAACCCACAGTGTATTTATATTGTACTTACATGGAGTTCACAGGGTTCTTGCTTAGTATATACCAAGTATATACCACATACTGGTACTGGTATATACATACTCAGTAAGTATCACGTACCAAGAACGTGAACAGTTAGTACCAGGCACAAACAAATATATGTACCGATATGTCCCCATCAGTGACATCACATACATGTTTTGTATTATCTATGTACTAAGTATTGCTACATACACATGAACATTTGATACCTGAAGCAGCTGAAAGTGTTTTAAAAATGTATTTAAAAAAATTATTTAAAAAAAGTCTTCATGAGTTTGGCCTCAACTGTTCCTGAGACAAACTAATAAGAGTTCTTTGACAAATCCTTTCAGTCCTATTGATTAGTCATGGTTTTATCTAACTGTCCACGTGATGCTACGTTGGGTTGTAAGAATAACACTTTTAATCATTCAATGTTTGTCAGCACAATTTATTTCAATTCATTTGACAAGCATCAACAGTAAGAGTCATTCTGCTTTTCTTAATAAAAAAGTGAGAGCTTGTTTGAATTCTAATGTAAAAATCTCAGGAACTTTTATTCTGTATAAACAGAAATATCACTCGTCTGGGAACAAGATGTGTAAACACATTCAAAATTTACTGTCATCTGCTAACCTGGATATTATTTCATCTAACTGCACCTCTACAAAATATGAAGTATGTATTTATGTTTATCAACCTTGTTAAAATTCTTGTGACTCCTTGGATGCTGTTTCTGAAGGGGTTCTCATAAATCAACAGGTGCCAAACGTGCCTGTGCATTACACAACACACTGACTCACATGCTGTTTGTCAGCATGTTGGATTCCTTGGTCACTCACACTTAGCCTCTGCAGGCTAATGGTAAAATGATACAGCACCTGTCATGTTGTGACCTGCTCTCCGCTAAGACACAAGCCCCGTTTGGAATCACAGTTATGTTTCTGGCAGCAATATGTATTCAATACATGACATTTATCTAAACCTAGAGTAGTATGTCATTAAATGGGGAAAAACAGTTACACAGTGAGACTTTAGAATGAAGAGTTTATTAGGCTATAAAATACTGTATAGAACTTCCTCTTTGAGCAACATGAGTGCATCCCACAGCGCCAGCATTCGTGCTGCGTGAATACATCAAACACAAAACCACAGGACTTCACTTAAAAAGATTTCATTTTACTCAAACAGGTTTGCAAGATGACACAAACAGGTGGTCCTAAAATTATTTTACCATATGTATATTTTATGAACATTCACTACTTGTGACTATGAAAATTTTCACAGTGCTTAACAAAATGATGCGTTTTTTTAAATATAAATTTAGCTTCCAAGGAGTCAGAATTTCTTGTAAGCTTGACTTTTTTAGCCTTTCTGAAGTTATTTTATTTAAAATGTGTTGCGTTTGTTTTTTTTTTTAATTATTGTTATTTTACTTTTCACTCATTTCCATTTATTGTACTTGTCTATTTAGGAAGCATCATTAATGGAAGGGGTCAGATTAAGAGCAATTCAAATACAGTACTTTGATGAGGAACCAACATTTGCATCAAGGTCTAGTACGTCACCCAGAAAAGGGAAATTAGGATAACCCCCAGAATCAGACTGGGAAAAGCACACTGATGAGTACATTGGCCAAGGTCTGAACAAAACAACAGGAAGGTACCTGCATGTAGGCCAATCACCCTCAAGGAGAGCCTTCAAGGTTGTGTGAAGGCTATGTGACCCAGGTAGCAGGTGAGAGCAGGGCCCAGTTTATGCCAATTTCTGGGGAACATAAACTGGTTTTACACATGTAACTATACACAGCCTGGTCTCTGGAACCTGACTCCTAGAGAGGGAGTGCACTCTCTCCTACTCCAGAATTATCCAAGGAGAGAGTATCTGGGGTACCGGTATGCGGAAAAGCTTAGAAGCTGAGCACTTCAGTGTTGGGAGTTTTCACTGGTAGATGAGAGGGTTGCCTCTTTGGGGCTTCAAGCTACAGGAGAGAAGGTTCTGACTGTTTCTGATGATGCACCAAACAGCAGTTCAGAGTAGCAGTACCGGTACTCAAACTTCTTGGAGTCTCTGGATGGTTTCCTGGAAGGGGTGTTTTCTGGAATCCCATGGTTCTCCTGGAGGACTTCAATGCACATGTTGGCAATGATGGTTTCACCAAGAGGGGAGTGACTGGATGGAATCTTTTTTTTTTTTTTAATCTGAACCTTGTTGTTAGACTTCTGTGCAAGGCATGGGTTGTCCAAAACAAAACACCATGATTGAGTGTAGAGTGATCTGTAAATGTAATTGTTACAAGGCCACGTGGGCTGTGCAGGCTTAACCAGTGGTGAGTGAAAGCTGCTGAACAGACCTGGTAAACCCCCATGAGGGTGAGCTGGCTCTGAGATTTTCAACACACTTCCATTTTGGATGTCCCCAGGGTGGTCGAGGAAATGGAATCTAAATGGACCATGTTCAGGACCTCTATTGTAGATATAGATCATTGGGGATTGCCTTGAGGGAGTATGGGGTGACAGAGTTGCTTTTGAGGGCTCTGCAGTTGTTATATAGCCAAAGCAAGAGCTGTTTCCACATTTTCAGCACAAAGATGAGCTCAGTCCCAATGCAGGCTGGACTCTGCCAGGGCTGTCCCTGGTCACCGAGTCTGTTTTTGGTGTCCTTGGACATAATTTTATGGCACAGTCACAGAAAATAAGGTGTCTGATGTGGGAACCTATGGGTCTTGTTTCTGATTTCTCCAAATGATGTGGTTCTGTTGGCATCTTCAGGCAATGGCCTTCACCACGTCCCACTGGGAAGTAACCTCAGATCAGACTGAGAACTCTCTGGGGAAATTAAATGATCTCTCTAGCCTGGAAACATCTCAGAATACACCAGGGGAAGCTGGAGAGTGTTGCTGCAGAGGGTTTCCTTCCAGTACCTGTTGCCTCTGAGATCCATAGATTACTGTCAGAAAATGGACAGATGATTTTTTTGTTTAGTTAGGCAGGTAATTGTTTTTAAGCCATGTTCTTTAAAGCCACGTTTTTTTTCCCAAATATTAGCTGTAAATTCTGTATTTGTTTCTGTTCTGAAATTTTATTCCTGAAAGTTTCATTTTTCTTTCTGTCTTTCTTACAATATCCTGTTATAGTAGAAAATCTGGAATGAAAATGAGTGAAGAAAGCAGCCAAAGTACAAAAAAAAATAAAAAATAAAAATAATAATAAATAAAAATTCTCTGCAAGGCATTCAAAAATTCTGGAGAAGTACAGTATTGATAAAGACAATGTTCCAATTTCACAAGAAAAGCTAGTCATTTGGAAACAAAATGCAAATAAATTAGGCGAGTCTTAAGTCCATGGTACATAAATATAAATCCTGTTCTCATTTAAAGAGACTGAAAGAATCATCAGCACATAAACAGTATGGGTCTGTGAATATATCCTGGCAGGGGAGGGCAAGAAGTTACTGCCTGTTTGCCTGTCCTCTCTAATCCCCCCCACTCATCCTGACATGTGCTGCCATCCATCTTGGCAGCATGACATGAGAACCCGTCGTTTCATTTGTCTGCACGTTACACTTCAGCTCACTGAAAAATCTTTACTAAACATAAAATACAGACTTAAAGCCATTTATTACAATTTCAGAAAAAAAAAATCTAAGTGATAAACAAAATTACACTTTTTTCTCATCCTGATATGTCTTTTGAACAATTACTATGTACCAGTATTTGTTTTCTTTCAGAAACAGCCCGAGTGACTTTGAACAGGTCAACAATGGCTATGTCAATGGAATGTCAACTGGAATGGAGAGATCTAACAGTTTGGATGTATTTCACATATATCTGCTCAGATTTGTTGGGTATAGCATGCAGATAATAAGACAAGTTAGACTTAAAAGGTAAACTTATGGGTCTAGAAGAAATTTAGCAACTGTAGCATGTATTTAAGTAAAATGTTGTGCCTGATACCAGACATGTGACACTGCTGTTCAAAATAAATACTGCATATTTACAGTATTCCGAACAGCAGTCTCACTTTTCTCTTTTCTTCTACATTTAGCAGCAGATTTACTTATTGGCTTATGTGTTTTTCAAGCAATTCAGTCACATTCTTTGTTTACATCAAGTGCCTATCTGCATCTCAGAACTGCACATCGGTAAATCTGGAAAACCACTCAAGTAAACTCTTCAAGCAATGTAAAGGATAATCTGTTTTATGGTTGTTTCCATCATTTGCATTGAGTTCCTTTGAGTTTTTTTAATTAATATGACCAGTAAAACTTTCATTATCAGCATGTATAAAAAAACAACTAGTGTTTGTGTTTCTCTTGCTTTAGTATTTTTGTATCAGTGTTGTGTATATGTGCTGGAGCTGGTGAATTAAGCACCTTGGCATTCATTAGGAACACTTATATTCAGCTCACACATGTATATACTGTAGTGTGTAAAAACATTACTAGTTGCCATATGGTAACGTCCAGCCTCAGTGTAGAAATGGGTCAATAAAGCTACCCCCAACCCCATCCCCCAAAAGGTATCCTGCACCCACTAGTGCTTTCTCTGCAGTCAGCTTTCAGTAAGCACACCTCAGCTGTTTCTGTTGGAGCAATGTGAGTTGCTAGTATTTCTGTATCTCTCATGCACCATGTGGTGTGTACATAGCAGGAGCTGGAGATAAATATCAGTGGTGGTGAGTCGTATGTTGCCCCTCCGAACGTCGCCAGTCAATACTGTATATGTGCACTAAACATGATCTTCACTATTTCAGTGGTGTCAACCTGTAAACACATCAGTAAAAGGTTTAATCAGTCATTTCATTCTGTTGTTTATTGAATGCTTTTTAACTTTACCTGTAATGAAGGTCCACTGCTGGCTCTACCCCAGTTGATGCCCTGCGGTAAACACACAACTGTTTGTAGACAAACATCACATTTGTGTAATGAAATGAAGGCTAAATATCATCTGGAGCCAAACTACTGCAGCGTTTCACATTTCAATGGTAAAGATTTGCAACCGCATACTGTGACAGGAACTGGACACTGATCTGCAAATGTGTTAAATTTGCAGCTACGCAGAAGAAGACATGGGGGGGTCAGTACACTTGCACATGAACAGAATATTTAAAGCTTGCAGCATGTTTTTATATATCTTAAAGTCTAGCACACACCATCTTACTCCCAAGTGCTCTTAGGGGGTAATCACAGTCAAAGAATGAGATGATTAGATGTTCTTAGAGTTTAAAAAAACCTTAAACAATCAAATCAGTGAAGGAAACACCCAAGCACATGGTAGATGATTACCAAAGGCTGATGATGTCATGCCAGGGACTGGGCAGTCACAGGCAGGAGTGTGTATTTGCAGGCAGGCAGGAGTGTGTAGTCACAGGCAGGAGTGTGTAGTCACAGGCAGGAGTGCACCTTAACAAGCAGGATTGTGTGTTCAAAAGCAGGTTTGTATATTCACAGTCAGGAGTGTGAATTCACAAGCAGGACTGATTGATAGATGATTACCAAAGGCCGATGATGTCATGTCAGGGACTGGGCACAGGCAGGAGTGTGTACTCAGGCAGGAAATGTGTGTATTTGCAGGCAGGCAAAAGTGTGTATTTGCATGCAGGAGTGCATATTAACAAGCAGTATTCACAGTCAGGAGTGTTTTATGTTTATGTTTATTTTATTTGTTCATTTTTTAAAAATACAATATCAAGCAATCCCATAAATGATAACATACAAAA
>JARVGS010000979.1:22673365-22683477 GCA_031762315.1 Hypsolebias antenori | reverse complement strand
GACGTCACGGGCGGGGGGGGGGGCGGATACGTGAAACGCCGGTTACCGGGAACGCCGGATACCGGGGGTCACCTGTATTTGTTACTTTCTGAAGCAGATAGCCACTTGTCCTTAGCCTGGTTCTGCTTTTCTTCCTCATGAGGGAGTTTTTCCTTTCCACTGTCGCCTTTGTGCTTGCTCAATATGAAAGTTCATATTATTTTGCATATGTGAATGCTTCTGTTCAGTGTCCTGAGATGACGTCTGTTGTGACGACACTATATAAATAAACTGTTCTTCGTTGGGGTTTCAGGAGTCATACCAAGTGTTGTGACTCAGCAGCTGCAGAGCTGCTATCTGCCAGGGAGCAACTCAAGTCTATTTTCACTGGCAGAGGCTCTTTAAATCAATTCATGTATGGAAATAACAGAAACTGCAATCACAAAGTTGTAAAAAAGAAAAAAATTAAAAACTGTTTACTATAATAGTTTTACAATGAGAGTTCACAACATGTCATTTATATTCAATTTAGGAAACTCCGTGACCAAACTGCATTTGCTGCAAACTGCGAGTATTTTTTTCTAAGTCTGATATTAGTTTGAGTTCTCATGCTTGTTTTACTCGTTTTCATGCTTCAATGAATAAAACTTGTTTTAACATTGAACTTTCCAAAAGCTGTAGGATAAATTACTTAAAAAGATACACTTCCTGCTGCTTTGATCAGAACATCATGACTACCGTAAACCTGTCATTGTTGTATTAAAGTACATAAGAACACAATGTTAATAAACTATTTGAACTATTTGATCCTATTTTACAAGATGTTGCAAAGCTAATTCCAATTTTTAGGGGTGTTCTACTGATCTTTGGGATAATATCTTTAACAATAAAGAAATACATTTAAGTATGTAGACAGGTTTTATCTGGGGGGGGGGGGGGATAAGAGATGTTTTAATTATATATACATAGCTGCTGTTTATATGATTCAGACTGATTAACCTCGCCCTTTATTTGTTTATAAAATAGAATGCAGGGGAATAAAATGTGACACCGTAAAATAGAAACCTCCTACAGTTCCTAATTCTGTCATCAAAAAACTGAATTCCCCCAATATACATGGCACAGAAAATAGAAAAGTCTTGGAAGAAGCAGAACTGTTGAACCCTAAAGAGGTTTTCTGATTTTTTTAAAGTCATTCGTTCAACTTTTAATTATGTATCGGTATATAAAAAATCTAATTGAAAAAGTGTGGTTTAATTTAATTGTTTGTTAGATAAATACTTTTCAGATTTTTTTTTGTTACATGCACTTTTCTTGCCTTACTGATAAATCTTTAATAAATAAACACAATGTGACAAAGAGAAGCCCTTGCTGCTGCCTGCCTCAAAACAACAGTTTTCTTCATTAAATTTTATTTAGATTTCTCCTTTCTATGTAAGAGTCAAACAGAAAGGTGGATTTGAATAATTTCCAAAGCATATTATGCATTACAGGGTCAAATTTAACATTAATAAAATACATCATGTATTGTAATAGATCCCCAAAAATATAATATTAGTAGTTATATGCCATTTTGTCTTTGATTCTATCTTTTATCTCCCTCACATTTTTTGTTGTACTTTGTTCACCCAACAAATATGATTAAATATGTCAAACATACTCTCACCAATCTCTGAAGGCAAAGTGATGAAAAAAAGGTTTTGTGCATGTCTATGTCTTTGAATGAAACTTCCAGAAAGTAATTATTACCGGTAGATGTGCACCAACTAAAGACAACAGCTAATCTGCATTAGCCAACATAAAACTGGCTATAACTCAGTCACTGTTACAGATGTTGAGATAAAATTTGATGTGGTCATAGCTGAGAGTCATCCACTTGCAAAATATTTCATGAACTATTGGTTCAAATTTAGTGAAACTCTTAAAAAGTAAACACTGAATGTACATCTAAAACGCATTACCATTCAGAGTCAACCTAAATCAAGATGCTGCCACAGCTAATCAAGCTTAGGAAATGCAGAAATAGCACTAACTCAGTTTACAGGTGTTGTATGGGCGCAAATTCCAGTGATAAATATTTTGTGCTTGTAAATCAGTTTTGTAACCTTGTAAAATAAATTTGTAAGAAAAAGGCAATTCAGGAGGAAATATTTTTATTCTGAGTTCAAAACTCCTTTTGTCAGATAGTCAGTAATTTTACATCTGATTTTTTTGACTTCATGTAAAACTACCGGTGCAGTCAGCTTCAGTTTAAAAGCGTCCTGAGTTCATGTTGACAGCATTTAGCTTGTCAGCATTAGCCTGTTTTCAACACTATCTCATTGTGTTATTTTAGCTCATACACTAATCTTCCTTACATACCTGTAAAAACCAAAGCAACAAAACTCAGAACGAAACAACTGAATCAAAAACCACAAAGTAATCCTAATCTTAGCTTTGATCAAATGGCTGCTACAAAAATGAGTGTACCGGTACTTCTGTGGCTCTCAACATCTCCTGGTTCTTCACCTCCACACAACAGTCTTATCGGTCACGCCAGATCATTGATACACTGTGAACCATAATGTTTTACCCATCAGGGTAGCTAGTGGGTCACGTGGCTGAAAGCTATCCAAAGTAACCAAACCTGATTTTCAGAAATATATATATCTGGACAATGATTTTGGTTTTGTTCCACTAAACTAAACCATAATATAATGCAATTCCAGCATGTGCGGCTCAGTGAAGTGCCCCCCCCACCGCCACAACCAAACCCACTTGTTCTCTGATTAGATTGTTAAATTTGTGATTGATGTGACATTGACCAGTCAGCTGAGAGGAAGAAAAATCCGGTCATAATTCTACCTGATTTAGTCTTACCTGACTGACGGGAGTTTTTCTGTTCATTTCGGGGAATGTTCATCATCTGCGGCTCCTCTAATCTATGGGGGTCCCTCAAGGGTCTATCTTAGGTCCACTGCTTTTTAGTCTTTATATGTTGCCTTTCGGGTCCATTTTTAGAAAACATAACATCCCTTTTCATTGCATTGCTGACGATATTCAGTTGTATCTGCTCATTAAGTCAGGGTCACTCTACTGGAACCACTCTTGAACTGTAAATGAATTAAAGTCTGGTTGAAACTAAATTTTCAGAATTTAAATGAAAATAAAACGCAAGTTATCAGCTTTGGTAAGTGCAACACACTTGACACTCTTGGTTTCATACAGCCACTCCACTGTCAGGAATTTGGGAGTTATTTTTGATAGTGCTTTTAAATTAGACCGGGGATACTTAATGCACGGCTCGCGAGCCACATGCGGCTCGCCATGCTTTATTGGTGGCTCTCATGACAGGTGACAACAATACGCCAGCACAGCCAATACATTTTTTTAAACGTGCTGGCGCATTGCGCAATAATTGTGCATGTTGACTCGGGCTTATTTGATGCAGTTTTACGAATAATATTGTGTTAAGCTACTTGATGAGGAGGAGGCAGGTAGGACCAGATGGTAGAGGTAAAAAAATGAAATAAAAAAAGTCCTGTTACACTTCAGATGGATTAGCTGATCATCACCGACCACACGCGTCCACTGACCCGCCAGCGGTAAAAAGACGTTAAAAAAAGTACTGTTAACCTCAGCTAGATCAGCTACTGGCCATGCGCGTCTCTGCACCTGCTGTCATCTGCGGTGAAGGAAGTAGGAGCATCACAGGGCCGGTTCTAGGCATGGTTACGAGGGGGCAGGCAAAAATGTGAAGGGGGCATCTTCATCCATGCACACATTACAGCATATTCATTGTTGAGCATGGACTTTGGTATTCATTGTAACTGTTGACTTGTGTTTTCTTCATGGGATTGGGGTAATAGCTAAAAGCTGAAATTTTTACACCTGTGTGTCAACATTTTCAACCATGAGCACTATCAAGCAAAAACAGAGAAACCGACTGACCCGTGCCCATCTTGAATGCCTCAGTGCGGCTGCGACAACAAATTACAAATACTGTACAACACAACATGAAGAAAGTCAAGAACATGCTCCACAGCTTCCGCTCATCTCAGTACTAAGATACATTTTGTTTAAACAGATAATGTGCTGGCTGTGTTTCTTTTATTGTTTATAGGTGGGCTGTTTCATTTTTTTCTTTTATTTGAGTAACTTGGGATGATATTGTGGCTCTCCTCTTGACTTTGAGCAGTCAATATGGCTCTTTTGGGGAAAAAACAAAACAACAACAACAAAAAACAGTGAGGATCACTGAATTAGACAAACAGATAAATCCACTTTCTTCCATCTAAGACTTACTGTCAAGATGAAGTCGTATCTCCCTTTCAGAGCCCGTGAAAAGGTGATTCATGATTTTCTTACGTCTCGTTTGGACTATTGTAGTTCATTGTATGTTGGTTTAAATAAATCATGTTTATATCTCTCTTACAAACGGTCCACTGTCCACAGCAGCTCATCTTTTAACAGCATCTAGAAAACATGAACACATAACCCCTGTCCTGGCTTCTCTCCACTGGCTTCCTGTCTACTTCCAGATTGATTTTAAGATTTTATTGCTTGGTTTTAAAGTCTTAAAAGGTCTGGCCCTGTCATATTTATGCAATCTTGTTGGTGTTTTTCTTAGTTCACATCTTAGATCTTAGTAATGTTTTCTTTTGCATTTTATTGTTGGATGTAACTGGGACCCTGTGTACATAATCTTGTTTCATCACATGTACCACATGTGGTGCGAATGACAATAAAGACTCTCTGACTCTGATATAGTTAATCAATCAAGCGTTACTTAAGATAGGTAACACTGAGATTTTGTCAATTTCTCTCTACTTTGATCAGTTTTATTTGTGATCATTAATAACAAGGTTATAGATCTTGGCCTTGTCTGAGTAAAGCACCTTCCAGAACCTTCAGCACCACTTATTCAAACGTTCAGGTGAACGTATGTACCGTGTATATTTGAGTTAGTATGTGTGGTTTTGACCCTGGGTGATAAACTCCACAGTGAATTATAACGTATGCACCGCTTTCTTGTTTTTAAAATTTATGACATTGTATGTTGTGTGATCATTCCACCATAGAACTTCAAATGAATGAGGATTTTTAACGTCTAGTTATTTAAACCAACTTGAGCTTGAATACTAAACTATTTTTAAAGTAATCTACCAAAAATGACCCATAAAGATTAGATACCAAAATTAATAAACAAGCAGAATGTTCATAATTCTTTGCCATCAAAGAAAGTGTTGAGTGTTTGGCATTTCAACATCTAGACCACGCCATCATGAATCACCTCACAACAAAACCAAAGAAGCACATTGTCTAAGTGCTAAAACATCAAGTCCAAATCACAAATCCAGCTCCAACCAAATCTAATTTCACTCTATTCCATTTTATAATTCACTACATTTAAATAAAGTGCAGAACAAAATGCCAAAAAGTGAAATGTTACCTAAGAAAGCCATTAGGCTGCATCAAACCTTCCTTGTGTTGCAGTCTCTCATTCTGAGCTGCTTGGAGGAGACAGTGGGAAGAAATGATTCCCTTTAAACAGGAAGAAACCTCCAGCAGGATGACGGGTCATCTGCTTCAATTGGTTGGAGTTTGAAAGGACACAATAGCAACACAGACAAATAGAGAAAAGCTGGACCAGGTCTAGTTTCTATGGTCCAGGTCTATTGTCCAGGTCTAGCTTATATGGTCCAGGAGTGGTTTCTATGGTCCAGATCTAGTTTCTATTGTCCAGGCCTAGTTTCTATGGTCAAGTTTCTATAGTTTAGGTCTAGTTTCTATGTTCCAGGTCTAGTTTCTATGGTACAGGAGTGGTTTCTATGGCCCAGGTGTAGTTTATGTGGTCTACGTGTAGTTTCTAAGGCCCAGGTGTAGTTTTGATGAGCCAGGTCTAGTTTCTATGGTCCAGATGTGGTTTTAAAGTTCCAGGCGTGGTTTCTATGGTCCATATGTAGTTTCCATATACATATGCAACGTCAATGAACCGGGTCTAGTTTATTTGGTCTAAATGTAGTTTCTGTGGTCCAGGTCTAGTTTCCGGGTTTAGTTTCTATGGTACAGGAGAGGTTTCTATTGTCCAGGTTTGGTTTCTACAGGAAGATAGATAAACCAAAACATGTTAGACAGAAATAATTACAAATACAATCAGATAGAATAGAGCAAGTAAAGACAGCAGCAGAGTAAGGAATGTGGTCAGTTTGTCCTCCAGCAGTCTGTGCCTATGGTAGAACTGAAAGATCTCTCAGGAAACCATACTAGCTATAAGATTTATCAAAAGGAAAGTCTTCAACCTGGTCTTAAAACACCCCATCTGGTTGAAGCAGATGACCGCTCATCCTGAACCTGGTTCTGCTGGAGGTTTCTTTCTGTTAAAAGGGAGTGGTTTTTTTTTCTTTTCTTCCCACTGTTGCCTTGTGCTTGCTCAAGATGTGAGATTACGACAAAATGAAAATTCAACATAATCTGCTGGCTCCTTTAGATAGATAACTTTTACTAATTGGCTAATTACTAATTTTCTTTCATTTTTTTCTTCTTTAATTTTTTTTCTTTAATTTATTCTTCACAATTTACTTGCTTTCATTTATGATTGTCTACTGTGTCATCATTCTTTGTAAAAAAAAAAAAAAAAAAATCAGGTCTCTCTTGAAAATGAGTCAGCAAATGAGTTGTTTCCACAAGAATCGGGAGCCTGACAATTGAAAGCTCTGCGTCCTGTTCTACTTTGGGAACCACGAGTAAACCTGCAGTCTGAGAGCAAAGTGCACGGTTAGGAAAAACACGAAACCATAATTTCTTCAGTATGCATTAAACTGAGGTTGGCTGTTTGGAAGCTTTGTATGTTAGGAGTAAGATTTTAAATTCTTTGAATTTGATAGGGAGCCAGTAGAAATATGCTAAAATTGAAGAAACTAGAGTTTTACTTCTATCACCAAAGATCTAAGAAATAATGTTTTTATTTTGCTGCTTTATTTTAACAAGACAATAACATAAAAAAAATAAATAAATGATGGATAAATAATACTGTTGGGTGGATCAATTCTAACCGTTGTTTATGTTGAGTTCTTGTCCAAGATGGCCGCCGAGTGGCGCTATAGGAACACACAGGAAGCCGCCGGGTTGAGACCGAGCAGTGTGTCAGCATGTGACGGGTCCACCTCCAGTGGGACGGGTTTATGTAAATCTGTTCTGGGCTCCCGGGACGTTTTACTACAGAGAAGTGAGTCCACCCGGCACACAGAGACCGGCTCAGGTCTGGACCAGGACGCCGTCGGACACCGAACCGTCTGGATGTGCAATATGACTTTGGAAGAAACCGGCGGAGAGAGCTCTACAGAGAGGTGTGTTCATGTTTCATTGATGCTTTTCTTCTAGGACACTCCACCTTGTTGGACCTGGATTAGGTTTGTGGTCCTGACTCGTCTCTGTTTCTGCGTTAGCATTAGCTCTTTAGCTGAAGTAGCTGGATGTGTCTGACAGCTGTCCTTCGCGTGACGTCACGACAGCCATGCATCGCTCAGAAAAGAAAAAAAAAAGTCACTTTTGTTGAATTTCTGCAACTTTTCTCGTTGCTCCAGGATGGACTCGGTGGCTCAGGCTCTGGAGGAGGTGCTGAGCTCTGCGTTGCCTCAGGGTTGCATCACTGTGGGGGTGTATGAAGCTGCCAAGTCTCTCAATGCGTAAGTTTTACTGATGAGCTGAGTGAGAGTGGGGCTGCTGCTCCTCATCCCCTTCCTCACCAAGCTTCTTGGTTGTCCTCCAGGGATCCAGACAATGTGGTGCTGTGCCTCCTGGCTGCAGAGCATGAGGATGTAGCGCTGCAGATTCACTTCACCTTGATCCAGGCTTTCTGCTGCGAGAACGACATCAACATCCTGCGGGTGGGCAACGTGAGGCGCCTGGCGGAGATCCTCGGCGGGGTGAAGCCTGGAGGAGAGCCCATGGACCTGCACTGTGTTCTAGTTACTGTAAGCATCATCAGTCATGTCTGTTAATCCATGTTGCTGTGGCATAAACCAGAAATGTATGTCAAGATGGCCACCACAAACACAGAAATGGCAGCCAGATTTGCAGATATTATGCTAACAGAGCTGAGGGGCATCTTCAACTCTCATCATTCTGGGCATTGACACATTTAGCGTTACAAAATTTACACTTTGGCACGAAACAATTTGTCTGCACACGTTATGAACCCCCTTCTGCTCCTTTCCTCCTGCAGAACCCTCAGTCGGCCCTGTGGAAGGACCCCGCCCTGAGCAAGGTGAACAGATTCTGCAGCGACAGCCGCTGTTTGGATCAGTGGGTTCCGGTCATCAACCTCCCCGACCGGTGAAGCCTCCGGGAGCATCGCTGTGTTGTGTGTGCATTCTGGGGAAACTGCACAAGGCCTGTGTTACTGTCTGTGTTGGACTTGTTTGAAAAGCCCTCCCTGCGCCCCCCCACCTTCACCAGAGGAGCAACGGGGAAGTCGAGGAGGGAGGGGCGTCGAAGAACGAGGAAGGGAAACGTTCCAACGAATTTGCCAGGTCAGGGTGAAGTCGTGCGCCAAGTGTGACTCAGCAGTTCTGTGTTCCTGGATTTCCACCGCACGACTGCCGAGAAAGAGTTCTTTCTGAGGAAACTGAATCATGTGAGCACGCAGCCGGGATGACACGTGCAGGTTCTGGAGGACCTGGCTTTGCTCCCAAGAACTGGACCAGACGTGAAGAACCTGTGAAAGTTTTGACCAAATACAAAGCATTTCTTCAGCAGCACGTTTATTTATCGCTATTTAAAGACTCGATAACCTAAAAAGGGAAAGTTTTCTCTACTTTTTTTTATTAGAACTCAACGGGCATGTTTCGAATTGTCCGCTGATGTTTGTACGCGTTTGAATGATTTCATGAGCTCTATTTATTGTGCACAGTTCACTGCAATTTGCCTTGGAATAAACAAACAGCAGTTCTCGAGGTGGTTCTGGTGATTTCCAGTTATTACATGTCCAGAGTGTCACAGGAAGTCATGAGGTGTGTTATCATCGCCCGCACAGAGCACTGCTTGTTTCGTCACGAACTTTAGGGATTATTGTGGCATGCAACCGGATCGGTTAAGCCACTTATTCTGACATATTTAACTTCTCTTGCAGCTCGCGTCGTTTGGGATTGAACATGCTCATTTGCAGGTTTAAACCAACACTTTAATTTAGTAATATCTTAACTGCACTGGGCATTCCTCCAAAATGTGCACTTTTGGAGGAATGCCCAGTGCAGTTAATCGTGTGAGTTAGCTTGTTTTGCAAAGCTGTTTGCATTTATGCCAACCAAGCTAAAGCTAACGCTGACTTGGATAATTATTTAAAAGTGTGCACATCAACAGTCACCTTTAATGCCAGAGGTTGACGCTAAGATCTAGCTGAGCTGTCTGCAGGAATATTCAGACCTCCTTGTTGGATGAACTAAATGACCTCGCCTCAGGAGAGCCAACTGTAGCTGTGCATCCACACCTCAAAGATAAGGAGCCAAATGCTGGACAGATGACACAAATGGTTTGAGCGGGAGGGGGTGGAGGAAGCCATTTTTGTCCAATGAGAAAAAGCCTCAAACAGGAGGTCTCAGATTTCAGTTTTCTAAAACCTACTCTTTTTATTTTAACTGCACTTCAGAAGTTTTACAGCTAAACGGTGAAAACAAGTCATTCCATTTTGAATAAAATAAATGGACCACTTATGTTCTTTGAAAGTATTTAACTAAAGCAAACATGTAAAGGCTGTTTGACTGTACTGTATTTGGTTTCTCTGTTCAGCCTGATTCTCAGGTAGTTCCGCATGTGACTCAAAGCTGTGTGTGTGTGTGAGCCGGCAGACAAAGAGTCTAATGAGCCTTTACTCTGAGGACGAACACTAATTCTTATTTAGTCCAGTGGTCCCAACCCTGATCCTTGCGGAACACCATCCTGCATGTTTTTAGTCGTTTCCTGCTTTGACTCGCCTGCTTTGAATGAACGGGTTTATTAACAGGCTTCTGCAGAACTGAGGAACTACAAACCAGATTCCAAAAAAGTTGAGACACTAAACAAATTGTGAATAAAAACTGCAATGATGTGGAGGTGCCAACATCTAATATTTTATTCAGAATAGAACACAAATCACAGATCAAAAGTTTAAACTG
>JARVGS010000979.1:22538274-22550188 GCA_031762315.1 Hypsolebias antenori | reverse complement strand
CACCAGCGTATATTCTGTACCTTAAACATGTACAGTACTGTATTTCCAAGCAGTTAGCTAACACAGTACCCTCAAAAGATACATAAAAAACACAAACGGCACCCTGTGGAGTGTGATGACGTCACTGGGGGGGTCGAACGTAAGTCCGAAATGCCGTAAATTGGGTAGGTCGTAACTCGAGGACTGCCTGTATATATTTTTATTTAATCTTTATTCTACCAAGAAGGTCCAAATGGGATAAGTATTTTCTTCTTCCAGGGAGTCCTGGTCAAGGTGGTGGAATAATTATAAAAAAGTTTCAATACAAGAGGAAAGGCATCAGTAATAATTAGTCACAAAATGCTCCTCTAGTTGTTTCACTTTCCCATTTGTACCTCTTACTTTTGAGTTTATGACATTTGCTAATCACTGCATTCTGTTTATTTACGTTTTACATAATGTCCTGACTTTTACAGAGTTGAGGGTTTTTTGTGCAACAGATTTTCTTTCAAACTAGTCTGAGCTGTTGCACGCTTGGACACCGGTGTGCGAGCTCTTTGTATGACAGAGAACAAGTCCAGCGCTAACAGATCTTCCCCTTCAAGCAGAATGAAGGGACTTACTTTGACCAGTGGAGCCATGAGTCCTGCAGGCAGATCAAAGTAGGGCACGTTGGGAACCAGACTTGGGTCATCCTGAACCGGCTGCTGCCGTTGACGTATGTGAGGTGAATGGCCATTGAAACCAGGTGGAGGTGGGCCCAAGTCTGTGCGCTGGCCTCCAGCCCAGGGCACATGATCAGCTCCCATAACTGGTGGAGGAAGCCTCTGAGCGGGAGGGTGGTGGTGGTGGTGGGGTGGAGGAGGAGGAGGACCTGGCATGTCTGGCAAACACAGCTTAGTTTAAAATCACTCCTCAGGATTATGACAGCAATCGGATCGTTTTACTGCTCGGTTTGTGTCGTTACCCACCTCCAGGAAACTCCCCTCCTTGAGGAAAGTCAAAGCAATGCTGGGTGTACGGTGGTCTTTCATAGTGGTGTCTGGAAGGGAAGTCGTCTTGCATAAAGCGCGGGGGGAAACGTCCAAAATTGTGTGGGGGCGGGGGAGGCTGATTGAAAGGAGGTGGCTGCTGGTGGGGAGGAAAGGGTCCTCTGAAATGAGGAGGTCTCTGGAAAAACAGAGTTAGGAAAGAAGTCACTCACAAAACTGAACAGAATAGTTCCACTTTCACCTAAACCAAAGAAATAGGTGGTGGTGGTGTGTTCGGGCAGATTCAGAACATTTCTAAACCTCTGAATCCTTATTATTACAAAACTGTTTTCAATCTGCCTGTTTTCATTTCTAAAAGCTATTCCAGAAGATTAAATCATTAATACATAGGCTGCTGTGATGTGGGAAATAAAATAACGTGAACATGAAAAAAGGTCCTGATTTTCAAAAACTGACTGAGCAACACATGGTCACTGTGTCGCAAACACCCAGGTTTCACTAAGACTGAAACAAAGAATTGGACAATTTTCCCACAATTCTGAGTCTCTGGCTAGTCCAACAGTTCAGCCCATTGAGATACTTGCTAATGTCACAGCCTTTAGTCACAAGGAACATGCTCATCCTACACCAAAAATACATGAATGCAGCCGACTCCACACTCTGCAACAAGACCAGAACCAAAGTGGAGGACACCCTGAAGTGAGGTCACTCTAACGTGATGACTGGTCATCCAGCACAACCAGATCTTCTTATGTCTCTGTTCTCAAAATTTAGACTTGTTTTTTTTTCAACCTAAAAATCTTGTTTGAATGAAAACTGTTTTCTACTGCCGTGTAGAGCAAAATCTTTTGACTTTCTGCATAGGATTTTGTGTAAAGTGTGATACAGATACATCAATAATAGTTTTAAAATCCTATGAACTGTAAATAAATTGTTACGTGCCTAAAAATTCCCACCTCCTGCTCCAAGCAAAGCAGAGAAGAGAACCATGCTGAGACTTGAAACATTACCCTAAAAGGAAACAACCAAATAAAAACCTGACAGTAACTTTCCACATACCTGCATGCAAGGAGGAAACGGGGGATCCCTATGACTCCAAGGAGCCTGGTCTGGCTGGTTGCCCCAAGGAGGCTGCTGGTCAAAAGAGTTCCATGATGGAGGGCCAGGGTCTGTCCCTCCTGGACCACTCCAGGAGCCTCCTTCTCTTGGAGGACCTCCGCTCCAGTTTCCTGGTTCCCTCTGTTCATTCCACATACCCTCATGGCTGTTCCACGGAGGGCAAGGAGGGGGAGGCTGTTTGGGGTCAAAGGGAGGCTGGAAAAGGTCAAAGAATATGAAGAAGGTGAGTGTTGTTGAACATGACAGAGTTGCACCTTACCCAGTCTAGATAGGGTCAGAAGGATAAAAGTCTGAACTCATGGTGTTCTGAGAACACCAAGCACCTGCATCCAAACACTTCCTGTCCAACTGTCCTTTGTTCCCTTCTATAAGAACTTCTGGAACAAAAGAACCTTTGTTCAGATCTAGAAATACAGCCTAGTAGTTCTAAACTTTTTGTTGTTGCAACAGAAACCATGACCACTAGTTGTTCATACAACGGGTTCCTGTGGTACCTTCTGAGCAACATAGAATCCCTTGAGTGACAGAGTGGAGTGAGATAGGACCAATCATAAACATAAGTTCCTATGGTACTTTTTGAGCACCATAGGAACCCATGACTGACTGAGTGGAGTGAGATAGGACCAATCATAAACATAAGTTCCTATGGTACTGTGTGACTTGAGTTGGTTTTTGAATGGTGAGGGTATATGGTGAGTAGAATTTGGAAATAAAGCGACAAACAAATATATATTCTAAGGTCACTCCATGAGGGAGCGCTTCAGTTCTGAAAACCCTTACAGAGGTCTTAGACCTGGTTCTACCTGCCTCATACCAGGGACTGAATACAGATAGACGGAGGTACAGACTGTGGAGGGGATTTGTACATGTCAGATTATTTACTGCCTGCGGCTGAAACGCATGTTAGGGAATTTTTGGTCAAAGGTTATTGAAGTTTTTAACTACTATGGCTGAGAATGTTAACTCTGCCCATGAACCATATGTTTGGGTTAGCAGAGAAAGCTGGATGAGGAGCTTGGTGAGGCTGCAGGCATGCAGCTGTCGCTCCAAGGACACCTCCGAGTCTGTGAGCTCAGGTGAACTGATAACAGTCCCATATAAAAACAAGCTACACAAAGATCTCACGGCACGTTCTGGTGACTAGTCTTCATGCGTGTACTTCCTGCATATCTGTGTTACCTGTCCTAAAAATCTGACCTTGCAAGTAACCATCACTTAAAAATCTTCTGCTGTCGAGTGTAGTTCCTTTTGAGTAAGTTATATAATGCAAGAATATGTTTCTCCAACAGCACATGAAAACAATAATCTTTGTCCAGTTTCTTGAGTGTGTGTTTATCTGTTAACAAAATATCTCATGAACCACATGCCACATTTTAATGAAATTCTCAAAGTAATCACTGAATGTGCCTCTAAAAGTGACTTAACTTTGGAGTCAATTCAATTTTAAGATGGCCACCTAAAACAAAAACAGCTTTAACTGTCACAGTTTTACAGATACAGTATTAAACTAACTGGATGAGGATGTAGAAACTATTCATAGTGCCTTTCAGGAAAACATCTGGAAATCTTTAGGTATTTCTAAGTATGCTCTGTCATGGTCCACTGATATAGATTAGAAAGAAGTCTACAGTCAGACATTAAGCACAAAGTCTGCTTCCTCTTGTGTATTCCCAGTTTTCCCACACAAAGACATAAGTGGTTACCGGCTGGTTGGGGTTCCAGGGTCCCACATGCTGGGGTTCAAACCATGCAGGCTTGTTAGTGGGGATTTCTGAGGGTCCACTGGGGTTTTTTGGGTCCTGCGGTCTAGCTGTAGATCCATCAAAGTCTCCTGAAGTAGGACCAGTCACAGGAGGCTTCCCTTCTCCTTCACACAACATATTAAAACAAAAGAAACAGCGTTAAACCCTCCAAAGCGCCTTCAGCCCGATTTTGTTTTTCAAACAATTCACTGAAGTTAGCAGGAAACCAGCAGATTGTGTTGAGTTCATAAGAGAGTGTGTGTGTGTGTAATAATCAGAGCAGATAGATTACTTCAATCAGCAGCAGTAAACATGTTTTTATTTGAAATAAAATATCTAGATTTTAGACAGAATTTCTCTGCCCCCCCCCCCCCCCAATCATATTTATAATTTTTTAATGATTTGTCAGACTATTGGAGATTTAAAAACATTCCTCAGTTGGACTTTTGAAATAAAAATGTTCTGAGGACATTTTTGAAGTGTGTCTGTCCTCACCAGCTGGGGTGGTCATGGGTGGGGCTTTTTCAGAGTCAGCCGGGGTTCCCACCTGACCCACAAGAGCAGGCTGGGACTGCTGCTGCAGACCCGTGACAAACTCTTCGTGTTGGGTCTTCAAAGCCTGGATCTGCTGCTGGAAGGCCAGCTGGATGGGCTGCACCACTGCAGCGTACTCTGTTATCAGGGAGGCCTGAGACACACAACAAAGAAGAGGTCAAAAAGACCACCAAACACTTCACGTCGCAGAATTAGGAATTCACAAGCATTTAAATGTGAGGACCAACACATTTATTTGTTTTTAGACACAAGCAACAACAGGCGCAGCTCATTCAGTGCAAAGATGAATACGTTGGTAAGGACAGAGCTTATGATACTTAGACATTTTAAACTATTTATTTCCTTTCATTCTCTTTAGGAGCTCGAGCAGGTAAATAAAAATTACCTGGGGACTCGCGTACAAAGCGGTCTGTGAACTTCCTTGAAACAAGGCGAATACTCAAAGTGAAAACTTGGTTTAAACCTAAGTCTGAACCTGTGCATGAATCTTTTTCAGCCTGGTCCTAAGAGTTCTGATCGCAAACACGATGGTGTGGTTTGGTGTGAAACTGACAGGAATCAGATCAAAGCTGCGTTGTAAGCTCGTGAAATTCAGTTAAAGTTGTTTACAAGTGGATGTGTCAGAGAATTTTTGGTCAAATGTTATGGATGTTTTTATTAAAATGACTGAGCGTCTCACCTCTGTGAACTCAGCTGAACTGATGATGTAAAAGCAAGCGGAGGGGCAGCTCGATGCAGATTCTTGTGACTGGACTTCATGTGTGTACATTAATGTAAACTGTCCTGAAAATCTCACCTTGCAACTAAAACCCTGGTTAAAAAACTTCCCCTGCCATCGAGCGTGGTTCTTTTTGGGTAAACAATGTAAGCGAGAATACTTTTCTCCAACAGAACATCTTAAAAACAGCTGCTTCGCCTCCACCACATACACAAGTTCTTTTAAATAAGCAGTCTACAGACAAAAAAAATTTTTAAAAAAAACCAGCTGGAACTGTGACACTCCACCAGGTTTCAGTCAGGTTTTCAAAATAGTTTAATGGCACATTTAGGATTTCTTTAAATTAAAAATTAAACAGAAATAACACCTCCAAAGAGTTTACCAGGGATTATATGAATAAGAGTGGAAGATTCAGGGATTGTAGACAACCTCCCATGATGTGGACACAAGAGGAAATGCAATCCCAAGTTGATCAGGCAGAAGAATTAAGACCAACTTCAAGGTCAAAGTTCATCACTTTTTGATCCCTCCATCTGTCACATTTTGAATCATAATGATGGGAGAAGACCCAGGAGGCTCCAGTATCAGCAGGGAAAACACAAAAACAGACAGAAATCCACCAAAATGTTGACAAGAACCAAAGTTTCAGGGATTGATGTAACAGATGTTTTAGTAAAATAAAAACATTAGTAACTGATGACAGCATTGGCGTTTTTCCATGGTCTCAACTCTCATCAGTTCTGCACCACACCTTGCCTGCGAACTGTCTGTACCTACCCCCCCTCAGCCCGGTTTATAGGACCACCTTGTTCGTGATTCCAAGCGGACTACTCCGAGGTGTCAATTTTTATGTAAGCAGACAGCAGCTGTTGATTGGCCAGTGGAGCTACATCACTGGATGACCTGCCCAGCTAAACTAAGAACTACATCTGAACCTCCACTTCCTCATCGTGCTGACGGACGGCAAGACATTTCGAAGACGATGGTGCAGAATAGTTACACCCAGACTTATAATACTGGGATAAGTGCGATGTCCCAATAAAGGGCAACTAAGGACCACAAAAGGTAGAGAGGCTTAAAGAATGGCCTGATATGACCCCACCCATAAAGCAGTGAAACAAGTCACAGTGGCAAATCACCTCCTGAGAAGAAACGAGGAGCCGAAAGTTGAGTGGAGTCACACTTATCAATGGCAAAGTGGTTCATTTTATTTGTGTAGAGTTTATTTTCAAAATGGAAAGATTTTCCAACAAATTTCCAGTCCTGAAATCTAAGTAATTTTACTATCGCTGAAAATCGATTTTGATGGTCTTTGCTCGCAGACATTTCTGAACTCAGTGTTGGATCAAAAACAGTTCAGAGGTGAGAGCAACGTTTTCATATGATCAGTAAGATTCAAAGAGTCTCTCACAAACACAAGGACTCTTCCAAACTGGGACAACGTGAGAGCTGAAGGAAAACTATTGCTATTATTCCTGTGGTCTTATTATGGTCTGATCCCTAACCTGATACTGGCCAAGGCCCAGTGCTGGGTTCTGGAGCTGCTGAATGGTCTCCTCATCAAAGTAGCCATTCTTCTCCCAGAGCTGCAACAACTGAAGACACAAGAGAAGAGCATTTAGTGTAAGCTGATGTTTCAGGTGGTTCGGGTGACACTGAGAGCTACCTACCCTGGTGATCTTCTGCTGCTTCTCCTCCTCCACAGCCAGAAAGCTGGTACAATAGATGGGCACAACAACTTTCTGCAGCGCCATCAACAAATCCTTCTGCTGCTTCCGCTGGCTACCAGAAAACAAAGAAACATATCAAACAAAAAACAACAACCAAAAAAAAAAATCCATAAACCGTTTCATGGCACACCCAAAACTCCAGATGTTTTAGTTGTAGCTGTACTGTAGTTTTATCTAATCATTCAGTTCATAACCTGTGAAGAAACCTAAAAAGCAGTTAATCTGTGCCTAAACATTTAAATATCTGTCAAAACCCAAAGAGGAAACAGCTGAAGAGCTACTCCATCACTTCTCAGGAGGAACATAAGCTTTGGATACCAGTGATGGAGGACGTCATTGGTTAAGTAGATGAGGTGCAGGCGGAGCTCAAAATGTGCCTCATCCGCAGCGATGCGGTTGCGAAGATGCGATGCCATCAGTTCACAGTGCTGTGGAGACTTGGCGTTGTTG
This sequence comes from Hypsolebias antenori, assembly GCA_031762315.1. Classification (NCBI taxonomy): domain Eukaryota; kingdom Metazoa; phylum Chordata; class Actinopteri; order Cyprinodontiformes; family Rivulidae; genus Hypsolebias; species Hypsolebias antenori. The sequence goes on along the minus strand of JARVGS010000979.1, from coordinate 22,542,903 downwards.
AACATCCAGTTCTTCCCAGCCTGAGAGGAAGACACATTTCCATCAGGGGGATTTGTGTTTTCATGCTCTACGTCAGGATCTTCACTGAGGCGTGCTTACAGAGATGGCGTCTTTGGTGCAGGTGTCGATGATGGGCTGCAGGAGGTTGTCAAACTCTGTGATGTCCAACTGAGTTTCCAGCAGAAGCTTCTGGTTCTGCTGCTCCATGGCCAAGGCAATGGCAGCAGTCACTTGTTCCTACGTTCAGAAACATGTCAAAAAGAGAACAAAACACATTTGTTATAATCTGCCAGCCCCTAATCTCGTCGCGCATCTTTAAATTAAGGTGTCATCAGAGAAGTAGTGTTTGCTCTGCCACTTGAGTCTTGTGTGTCACCTGCAGCGTTGCCCTTTCAGAATAAAACTAGAGATGCACCAATTATAGTTTTTCAGATTCTCATTCAGCAGCTGCACAAGTTAACCCTCGTCTGGCTGCAGAAAGGCGAGAGACCGTCGCTTGTTTGGAAATAAACAACATGTAACATATCTGACATTGGGTCAGTCAGTGTTTGCCCTAGATGTAATCCCTAACTTCAGCTTTCACTGTGGGACGCTCATCCAAAAACAAAGTTTTCAAAAAAAAAAAAAAACCTTCCTCCAGATTATAAATCAGAAGGATTAGTCCAAACCGTTCTAGTAAGACCCATCAAGCTCTTTAATATTTTTAACTTCAAAAAAACTTTACCGGTATGTGCTGCCTTTCTTTTCTTTACAATTATTAATACTTTTCTTTGCAAACAATAAAAAAAATTTGAGTGTATAGTTTGATTTGATGAATTACTAAAATAACCAATAGTACTTTTGAAACACCCCAAAAATATATTGATGATTTATTTACAAAGTGTTTTAATTTTCTCACTGTAATCTTTAAGTTTCTCCAGAGCCTCTTAGTATGAAGAAAAAGAAAACTCACATTTTATTTATTTTGCTTAGAGTAGGGTGCAACATTGCATACACAGGGGGCAGCTTGCAGTTGTCCTCCAATGGGAATGATGGGGGTTCAATTCCACCAGCAGTCACATACTGAAGTGTCCCTGGGCAAGACACTGAACCCCTCATTGATGTTGATGTGTGTCCCATCGGTGTGTGAATGTGATAAAGCTCTGATTAATCTTTGTATATAGTAGTGTGCTGTATGAATGGGTAAATGAGGGACAGATTGTGTTGTAAAGCTCTTTAAGTATCTTGATAAGACAGAAAGATGCTATACAAGTACAGTACATTCCATTTATCATTTACATTATTAACTGAATGTAATTCAATTAATTAAGTGTCAAACATGCAAAAAAGTGTTTTTAGCACTGTTTGTGAAGTTTGCCTGTATCAATCTTTTTTCCCCCAGCTGCTCCTTCCTCAGGGCTCGCTACAGAGAACTAACCTAAATGAAGACTTGGCAATTGATATTATGCAAAATCCCCTTCCTCACACAACCACAGAGCACCGAGCTACCACAGCCCTCTGTGTGGAACAGACAGCTAGTGGGGCAAATGAGGTAGAGGCAGGTGTGGGTGCTTCACCATTTCCACCCACATTATGATGTTATCGTGTGGGGAGTTGAACCGGTGACCTTCCGATCACAGGTTAGTCTTCTCTAGTCTGGGTTCTAAATGTGCACGTATTTTTGGCAACAAGAAAGTTCATTTTAAAACAGAACCTTCATAATGTGAATGTTCACAAGTCAAAATGTGATTTACAGAAATCAGTCAGGATTATTTAGTAATGCTAAACCAACTTTTAGTTATAATTATTTTGAGTCTTTATCCCTCAGTCTTTCTAATCCAATATGGAAATCAGAAAAAAACACCTTTACTAGTTGTTATATATTGTCCACTAGGCCCTTACTCTAAGGTTTTGTCTGAATTCTCAGAATTTTTTAATTATTGAATACTATAAAAGTCATAATAATGGGGGATTTCGATATTTATGTAGATGTTGAAAGTGATAGTTTAAGAAAAGTATTTAGTATTTAATTGTCAACTAGTTTTAGATGAGAGTTCTGCGATGAAGTTAAATTCAAAGCAGTCTGCTCCTCAGATAGTGTTAACTTGTTTTTTTAAATATATGAATGTTTCTGTTCAGTGCCCTGAGATGACTTTTGTTGTGACTAAGTGCTATATAAATAAATTGAATTGAATTTTACCCAAGATTTCCACACATCTAATCATTCTCATCATCACACTCTAGATCTGGCCCTGACATAATGGCATAGAGAAGTAGTACTCATTAATACATCCTCAAGATCTTGTTCTGGCTGACCATTTTTTAAATAACCTTTGAGTTTACATTAAATGACTACACAGTCACATAGAAAATTTCATCTTAGCAGATATTTGTCAGAGAATGCTGTAACAAAATTTTAAAGAATCTCTTCTATTGTTTTCCTCTGTCTTGCAGAGTAATGCATCAGAGAGCAGTGACTTAGATGATCTTGTTGATAATTTTACAGCTTCAATGCAAACCTCAACGGCTCCACTGAAAAAGAAAGTGATTAATCAGAGGAAGGTGGCTCCTTGGTACGTACTTTAAAACAGGCATCTGGAAAGCTGGAAAGAAAATGGCGCTCCACGCATGTGGAAGAATTTTATTTACCTTGGAGATAGCCTGCTATTAAAAAAGTTCTCCGTAAAGCACTTTATATATTATTTATCTTTAATAGATAATAAAAATAACCCCAGGTTTCTGTTCAGTTCTATAGCAAGACTAATGAAAAGTCATTTCTCTGTTGAGCCACGTATCCCTATGGCTATAAGCAGTGATGACTTCACGAGATCCTTTATAAATAAAATTATGTCAGTTAGAGAGAAAATTCACACCATCCTTCCTACTATTGTCTCTGATTCCCCATCAGATGAGGCAGCTTTAGAAATGTCACTAGAACCTGATTTCTGTTTGGACAGTTTTTGTCCTGTTGAGCTCCCTGACTTGTCAAAAATAATAGTTTCATCCAAACCATCAACATGCCTGCTTGATCCCATCTCAACCAGACTGTTTAAAGAGGTATTTGATTTCCCCTAATTTATATCCCCATTTTGGATCTCTTGAATTTGTCTCTAATTAATGGTTACATACCAGTGTTTTAAGGTTGCTGTAATTAAACCCTTACTTAAAAAAATCTGATCTTGATTCAGGAATTCTGGCCAATTATAGACCTGTATCTAATCTAACAATCATCTCAAAAATCTTGAGAAAATATTTGCAAATCAGTTGTATGAACATCTGAACAGAAGTAACTGTTTGAGGACTTTCAGTCAGAGTTTGGAACTAATCATAGCACAGAAACAACACTGGTGAAAGTTACATGTGATATTATCATGGCCTCAGACAAAGGACTGGTGTCTATACTGGTCCTGTTAGACCTCAGTGCTGCATTTGATATAGTTGATCACAATATTCTACTACAGAGGCTTGATTATAATATTTGGATTACAGTAACAGCTCTAAAATGGTTTAAATCATACATATTTCATAGATTCCAGTATGTAAATGTAAATAAGGAATTTTCTTCATACACCAAAGTTAGTCATGGAGTTCCTCAGGGTTGTGTGCTGGGACAAATACACTTTATATATGCGTCCATTGGGCAAATTTATTAAACAGCATGGGAAAAATTTTCATTGTTATGCTGTCCATGAAACTCAATGAATCCAATCAGTTACTTAAATTACAAGCATGTCTTAAAGACATAAAAACCTAGATGACCTTTACTTTTCGGTTTTTAAACTCAGACAAGACTGAGATTGTAGTTTTTGGACCTGAGCATCTTAGGAATAAACTTTGTAGCACTTGACTTCAATGGCATTAATTTGGCCTCCAAGTCTAATGTTAAAAACCTTGGTGTAATTTTTGATAAGCATATGTCTTTTAATAACCACATTAAAAGTTACTAGGACCTTTTTCCTTCACCAGCGTAATATCACTAAAATTAGAAATGTCTTTTCCAAAAATAATGCAGAAAAACTGGTCCATGCATGTCACGTCAAGACTGGACTATTGCAATGGTTTACTGTAGGTGATCAAATACTTCTTGAAAAAGTCTTCAGTTGATCCAAAATGCTGCCGCCAGAGTTTTAATTAGTTAGTAGGAGAGATCATATTTCTCCAGTTTTAGCTTCTCTTCATTGCCTCTCTGTCAAATTATTGTTCCATACTTTCCTAGGACAGCACTTCACTCTCAGACTGCAGGTTTACTTGTGGTTCCTAGAGTTTCAAAAAGGAGAATGGAAGGTAAAGTTTTCAGCTATCAGGCACCTCTCTTTTGGAATCAACTTCCAGTCCATGAGGCTGAAAACTTGTCCACTTTTAAAATGTGGCTTAAGTCTTTCCTTTTTGATAAATCCTATAGTTAGGGTTAACTTTGGTTTTCTGAGTTATCCGATTTGGAGCAATAGAAATAAACTGTTGCTAATGGGACCATGTTCAATCAATCAATCAATTTTATTTATAAAGCAACCTTCATACTAAAAGCAGCTCAAAGTGCTGTACAGAATTATAAAACAAACTCACAAATTTAAAACAAACCACACACACAAAATAAATAAATAAATAAATTAAATTAAAGTAAAATGTATAGACAGAACAGAGATGACCCAG
>JARVGS010000979.1:22188031-22199907 GCA_031762315.1 Hypsolebias antenori | reverse complement strand
GGAAAGAGGTGAAAAAGAGAGTCCAGGCAGGATGGAGTGGATGGAGAAAAGTTTCAGGAGTGATTTGTGACAAAAAGCTGTCAGCAAAGGTAAAAAAAAAAAAAAGGTTTAAAAAAGACAGTGGTGAGACAATGACGCATGGTTTTGAGAACGTGGGATTGTCCAAAAGGAAGGAGACAGAACTGGAAGTGGCAGAGCTCAAGATGTTGAGGTTGACAAGGACGGATAAGAGATGAGATCATCAGAGGTACAGCAGAGGTTGAACAACTGGGAGATACAGTTGGAGAGGACAGACTGAGATGGTTGGTCACCACAGCTGATAAATAAAAATGTTTACAAGCTCAAATAATTTGACAGATGTTGAGATTCATACTCAACACATCTTGTGAAATCTCACAATATGCGCCAATGCACATCCTTAGTTTAAAACTCTGACATGAAAAGGCGGCGGGCGACATGCATTCTGTCACGGGATGCAGTGAGCACAGTGGAACACTAGAGGGCAGCAACACTTTAGCTCTACATGTCCTGGGGTGAAACTGAAGAGCAGCAGAATAATCAAAGCAATGCTCCGTAAAAATTCACTTTTTATTCTAAAATACAAGCAAATTCTGATGATGTATAGGCCTGTACATTTATTTATTTATTCATTTATTTATTTCAAGGTTCAGAGTCAGATTTTATTTATTTGTCATTCCACCACAGGTGGTACGTGCGATGGAATGAAATTGTGCACACAGGGTCCCAGTTACACCCAGCAAAAGTATTAAAATATAAAAGAAAGACTGCAACAAGATCTATCTTATTACTTCAAATGAGTTCATATTATCATATTATAATGTATCATGATCTCATATAATTTATATTATCTCATTGGTTCAAGGTTATTAATTGTCATCACATACATGAAATTGTCCCGTAGCAAAGAAATAAAATAAAATGGTAAAGTATAAAAAGAAGCAGTAAGGATCTAACAGCACACAAGGATAAAGAGGTGAAATAAATGGTGATGGTTGGGGCCTGGGTGTGAAGCGGGGTGGGTGGGGGTGTCACTCCCCCTCGCCTGTGGGTTCGGTTCCGCCTCCCATCCGGTCTGAACAGCTTCAGATGCAGGAGCTTGTTTCTCAGGGGTGCACCATTTGTTTTACACTTCATTCATCCAGACTAACCTGACACCCACTTTTTGTTAATCTGATGATATATTTGTTAATCTGATGATATAATGCACTTTTTTTTAATGTAGCCTACTTTTTTTTTTTTTAAACTAAATATGCTTTCTAGCATCTAAACTGGTGTCAGGGAGTCCCGGCTGTTTCGTACCCTTGCAGCACTTTATTATTATTATTTTATTATTAGTATTATCATTTAGCTTTGTGCTCGTGGGAGAATGCTGAAAGTGTGCGTGCTTTTATTGATGTGCTGCGCGTTTTCCTCTGCAGCGCCGAAGCTCCAGGCTCCAGACCCGAGCCCTGAAACGAGAAGAAACGCAGGGCACAATGAGGGTCTGCAGGAGAAAGATCAGGAGAGCATCATCTCCAAGGTATTGTTTATAAAAGTGTTTATTTCAATGCGTAACATGTATGTTGAGCTGGTGGAGAGAGAAAAAAACATCCCTCCTCTTCTCTTTGTAGCTGCTTGGTGATTATGACAAAGTGAAAGCCCTGTCGGAAGGCTCTGACTGTCGGTGTCAATGTGTTGTCAGACCCCTGAGCAGGAGCCCCACGGAGCAGGACTCCTACAGCGTGGAAACCATCTCCTCCGGACCCGACTGCAAGTGCGCATGCGTCGCTCCTCGCTCGGCCGTCATCCCCTGCGAGGGAGAGTTCAGGCTGAACAAGCTCAGGGAGGCTGGAGAAGAAGATGTCAAGGTGAATAGATCTGGATCACCCGAGACATGGATCCACCCTGTGATCAAGCCATCTGACGTCAGAGACCAGTTTGTTTTGATGGGTTGACTCGTTTGATTGTTGCAGCTGTCCACCATCCTGGAGCTGCTGGAGGGTTCCTTCTATGGAATGGATCTTCTCAAGCTGCACTCCCTGACCAGTAAACTCCTGAAGCGCGTGGCTCGCATCGAAAAGGTATACCAGCAACCAGCAGTGGCTCAGAGAATTGCTGTGTGGACCCTTTCTTGAGGGCAGGATTCAGGCTTTGGATTTCTGTCAGTGAAAATCACATCAGCAACATCTTTTTTTATGCATAGTTGGTTAAATTATAAAGGGAAGGCACAAAAATGTGAACATTTCCATTTAAGATAATCCAAGATAAGAAGAGCACAATGTAGATCACAGTTTAATCATTTAGAGCTTACCGTCCAAATTATATAAAAGCGGAATAAAACTAATAATGAATAATTTATTATAATAAAAGCGTCTGAAGACTTCCTTAGATAGATATTTACTGATTGGCATTTATAATGTATCTGATTGTTTCTGTGCAGTACCCTGACACGACTTCTGTTGTGATTTGGTGCTATATAAATAAACTGAATTGAAATGAATTGAATCAGGAAGGAATCGTTGATTGATTTAATGTTACACAGTCAGTCAGAGCAGGCTGTATCTTTATCAACCATTATTGTCACATCATGAAAACTGTGATAAATTATCTGTTAGAGAAGCCTCCACTGCACCTTCCAATGTAGAAAATGACCATATTTTTCAGACTATAAGGCGCACCGGATTATAAGTTGCATTAAGTGAAACAAAACAGTCAGATAAGTCAAACTTTATTAAACTCATTCACAATGACCACATAAACTTGGTTCGAGGTCTGTAAGCACAACCAGAATTAATGCATAAGGCACACTGGATTATAAGACTCACTGTCGATTTTTGAGAAAGTTAAAGGATTTTAAGTGTGTCTTATAGTCTGAAAAATACGGTAGAGTCAGAGTGTCCACAGCAAAATACTGTACCTGCTTTATCCATTTTATTATTGGACTTGTTTGCAATCAGAGCCAATTCATATCCTAATTTATCTTCATCTTGATACAGGCGGTGTTTTTGAACCGCTCTGCAGAGGAAGTGATGCCTCAGGAGAGTCCTCCCATCCAGGCAGAAGTAACGGAAAGTCCACTGACTTCTCTTCCTCGTCAGAATCAAGACAAGAGGAGACTTGAGGAGGTTGGCAGGGCAGCAGATGATCAGAATCCAGACGTAAGAACAACATCAAATGTTGTCATGATGACACAATATGCTGTTAACTACTAGAAATTAGTGGTGGAAGGTAATGTAATGATGTAAGAAGTAGTTGTGACCTGATCAAGAATCACTTTGGATATTAATCAGAAATAATATGTTCTATTTTCAAGCTTCAACAATATGTTGATTTTAGAGTTTTAAAAACTAATCACAAATATGACGTATTAATCAGTATTACCAGATAATGGTTCAGTCTAGTTTATTCTGATGGCAGAATGATATTTTATGGATTCAGAACTCTTGTTTCTCTGTCATTAACAGAAGTATGAGGAGAAGATCACTGTGGACAGTCCACCCGTCCTACAGGCAGATGTTTCTGTTCAGGCCGCTGAGGTCAGACCCCGGGCGACTCTCAAAAGCAAGGCAAACAAAGAGGATTCCCAGTTGCCAAAAACTGGAGACAATGGAATGATCATCAGAGGGATGACTTTTTACAAGTCCAAGCCTGATCCCATGGTGGCAGACGATGGACAGCCTGGAGACAACTGTAAGTCTAAAAACTATACGTGGATGTTTTGCTTTAGTTTTTTCATGGCATCCAGACTTCAGAGAATTTTCCCTGCTTTGGTTCTAGTGTTTGAATACGATGAATTCAGCGGTGAGGGTCCAGTCAACCTCTTCGTAGAAGAGAATCTTCTTCAACATGCGCCTCGGCCCAGGACGAGGGTGGGCCTGAGATCATTTCATCCGAGGACAACTGGTTCTGTGCAAAGTTACAAGAAAAGCAGCCAATCAAAACTAACAAAGGAGCCTGAACTAATCTTGGAGACGCACAATGAGAACATAAGTGATGGTGAAACTAAATCATCAGATGTATCTGCAGACACATCTGTTATGGGAAGTGTCACTGTTGGACCAACCAGTGCAGTACACACAAAAACGATGTCTCAAGCTAGTCAAAGTGTTGGTGCTGGAAGGGACACCAGGTGGCCATTGCCTATGACAGCAGAAGCAGCAGATGACTCTCCAAGTGTTTCTCCCAAGGAAACAACCCAACCTTCCCATAACATCAGAGTAACAGCGGAATTTTTGCTCCTCAATGGGATGGAAACCTCTAGCCTTAAGCTAAAAGATCAAACCCAAACCATACATGACAGTTCAGCAGCTAATCCGAACACTGTTCCACTAAACCCAACAACAGATGCTTCTCCAACCAGCCGTCCGTCCTCAGCTCCAGTACAGTCAACATTTATTACCGATGCCACGACATCACAGGATGAAACCAGTCCCACCCATGCTTCAAGCTCAACTTTACCCAGTGTCACCAGTTTACCTGTTCTCACATCTACTTCAGCAGAAGCTGCATCAAATGCCAAACTGCTTGCTCAGTTCAAACAGAAACACAGAATTAGTTGGAAAGAAGAAAAAGTGGAGGATGAACTCTTAAATATGAGTGAGCCGATGCAACGGCTGGAGGAATCAACCTCAGAAAAACCTGGTAAATATATTAATATATACTGTATATTTACAGTGGTGCTTGAACGTTTGTGAACCCTTTATAATTTTCTATATCTCGGCATAAATATGACCTAAAATATCATTCGATTTTCACAGAAGTCCTAAAAGTAGATAACGAGAACCCATTTAAGCAAATGAGACAAAAATATTATACATGATCATTTAGTTATTGAGGAAAATGATCCAATATTACATATTTGTGTGTCAAAAGCATGTGAACCTTTGATTTCAGTATCTGATGTGACCCCTCTGTGCCGCAATAACTGCAACTCAATATTTCTGTTAACTGTTGATCAGTCCTGATCACCTGCTTGGAGGAATTTTAGCCCATTCCTCTGTACAGAACATCTTCAACTCTGGATGTTGGTGGTTTCTTCACATTAACTGCTACTTCAGGTCCTTTCACAACATCTGGACTGGATTGTCAGGACTTTGACTTGGCCGTTCTAAAACATGAACTTTATTCTTCTTCAACCATTCTTTGGTAGAACCACTTGTGTGTTTAGGATCATTGTCGCTGCATGACCCACCTTCTCTTGACATTCACTTCTTGGACCGATGTTCTGACATTTCCCTTTAGAATTATCTGATATAATTCAGAATTCGTTGTTCCATCAATGATGGCAAGACATCCTGGCCCAGATGCAGCAAAACAGACCCAAACCATGATACTACCACCACCATGTTTCACAAATGGGATAAGGTTCTTCTGCAGGAATGCAGAGTTTACCTATTTTCAAACAGAACACTTTTAATTTGAACCAAAAAGTTATATTTTGGTCTCCGTCAACAAAACATTCTTCCAACAGCCTTCTTGTCCACATGATCTTATGCAAACTGCAGACGAGCAGCCATGTTCTTTTTGGAGATGGTCTTGAATTTCCTCCATTTGTACGCAGTCTGTCTTATTGTGGACTGGTGGAGTCCAAACTCTTTAGAGATGGTTTAATCTTTTCCAGCCTGATGAGCATCAACAACTCTTTTTTTTTGAGCTCCACAGAAATCTCATTTGTTCCTGTCATGATCCACTTTGATAGATCCCTGTTCTTTAAATCAAACAGGATGCTCACTCACACCTGATCGTCCTCCCATTGATTGAAAACATGACTCTAATTTCACCTTCAAATTAACAGCTAATCCTGGAGGTTCACATACTTTTTCCACTCATAAATATGTAATATTGGATAATTTTCCTCAATAAATAAATGACCAAGTATAATATTTTTGTCTCATTTGTTTAAATGGGTTCTCTTGATCTACTTTTAGGACTTGTGTGAAAATCTGATGATGTTTTAGGTCATATTTATGCAGAAATATAGAAAATTATAAAGGGTTCACAAACTTTCAAACACCACTGTACCTGCAGCTGTTACAAAGTTTCTTGTGTTCAGGTTTAAAGGACTGGTGTGATTGTTTTTTTCTTAAAGAGGAAAACAAAATAAATCTGTTAATTTCTTAAACCAATAACATCATATAATTATACTGCAAGTCCCTTGTGGCAACTGCACTCTCATGGGATTGAAGCTGTTTAAAAAAAAATCAATCATTTTCATATTTTTATTAGCATTGAACTCTAACGCTATGGCTTTCTGGGATCTTCTCACAGAGGATTGTAAGGACACTTTGGCAAGTATCTCTGAACCAGTAACCCATAACACCTATGGTGGGATGGAGGGAGCGTGGATGAAGGATCCAAAGTCTGCTGATGACAAAATTTATGTCACCGACTTTTATTACGGGAATAACCTCTTGGAGTTCCACAGCCTGGGAGTGTTCAAACAAGGTAAAAAACTCACAGATTTGTAGTCAACATTTTATTCATTTTCCTTTCACGTCTCATGGTTGTCCAATTTTTAAGGCCGTTTCACCAACTCCTACAAGCTTCCATACAACTGGATTGGCACGGGTCATGTGGTTTATGATGGGGCCTTTTACTACAACCGGGCCTTCTCCCGTGACATCATCAAGTTTGACCTGCGTAAGCGTGTCGTAGCCGCCTGGACCATGTTGCACGATGCCCTGTTCGAGGAGTCTTCATCACCATGGGAATGGCGCAGCCACTCGGACGTCGACCTTGCTGTGGACGAGAGCGGCCTGTGGATCATCTACCCGGCGCTGGACGACGAGGGCTTCCTGCAGGAGGTGGTCATTCTGAGTCGGCTGGACCCCACGGACCTCAGCATGAAGAAGGAGACCACCTGGAGAACCGGGCTCAGACGGAACTACTTTGGGAACTGCTTCATTGTGTGTGGCGTCTTGTATGCTGTTGACAGCTATAACCGAAGGGACGCCAACCTGGAGTACGCCTTCGACACGCACACGAACACTCAAATGATTCCCAGAATGCCCTTCATCAATAACTACACCTACGTCACACAGATGGACTACAACCCCAAGGAGGGCGTGTTGTATGCATGGGACAATGGACACCAGGTCACATATGACATTAAGTTTGCCTACGTTGAACTTTAGTGAGGACTCAACCTTCCAGTAAACTTTAATTTCTTGAATGAATTGTTGATCAGTTCACACCTAGCCTTCAGTATGGAAACATGAGGCTAACTGTACATTTATAATTCATTATAGTTTAATTTGTACCCAAAAAATAACCAATACAGTACATCAAGTTGTAAGGTATAGCTGGTTCGGTGAGTATTAAGTGGCCATTTTGCCTATAACATTTGATTGTTCTATGCTGATGATGGATTGTTTTAGACTGATGGTCCTCCATTTTGCATGTGTAAAGCCACGCTGCCTGGGAACTCAACAGCAGACTGGTTTGCAACACGTCAACAAGGTGCTACTTAATACGACAGATCCTGTTTGCAGGCCTCAGACTGATGAAGTCCTTCGGATGAAAGACGAAACGCTTCTTCCAAAAAAGAAACTGTCCAGATGACACGGTTCAACTTTTTTGTGATGTATACAATAATGTTTAAATATTCTGTTGCATCAAATATTAAAAGTTTCTGAGCAAGCCTGTGGCTTGATTAAGAGAAACATATAAGTGTCTCTGTCTTAGGGATAAATCTTGTTTCTGTTTTACATATTCTTTTTCCTGTACATCCTAGCACAGGGGTCTGCAACCTTTACGATCAAAAGAGCCATTTTTACACCTTCATTCACTAAATTACATCTATCCAGAGCTGCAACAACTGGGATTATCAACTGGTGGCCCGTGGGCCTCTTTAGGTTTGTTGGAGGGGCTTTTGTGGCCACATTTATTGATCTTTTACAATTTAAGACAAATGAAAAGACCAGAGTCTTGTAAAGAGGCGTCAACTTATGGGGGGAGGGAGGATAGTTAAAAAACAACTGAACTATGCAGACGTATGTGATTTTTTTCAGTTGTGAAAAACACAAGTAGAAATAAAAGTGTTTTACTCCTTGTACCAGTTCCAGTATTCACATATTTGCAAAATAAATGCTGCTAAACTAGTCCTTTTTTGTTGTAGTTTGTATATTAACCAATAAAATTCAGTTTTGTTAGTTTTTGTCAGAGCTTGAAAGAGCCGCAGGTTGCAGACCCCTGTCTGAACGTATGCCAGAGGTCCATTTCATTCAAATGCCTCTCCCCGTCCAGAATCAGGTTGTTCTCTGGACATGGAAATAAAGCTTGAAAACACAAATGGAAGACTTCATGTTTTTGTTTTGCACAACACAGGATGTAAAAGTAGATTTAATTGTGGCTTGAAAGCATTACTTAACTGAAATTTTGGCATTATTGCAGGAAATAATGGGAAAGAAACAAACAAATAAGACATAAAAGAAGGAATGTTAAAACCCATAATTAAGAGCACAGGCTCTAGATCTAAACTGATCCACTGTGGAGAGACCATCAAGAAGACTGGAGCAAGTACTTCAAAATAAATGTAAAGTAGTGCACTGTCAGACAAAGAGATAAACTCAGGTATACCTAAAGAAAATCCAGTGTTTATTTTAGTTTAAAATCCATAAAGCAACATTCACCAAGTTTTTACTCATGTTTTGTAGGCGTGTCTAAACTTTTGGCTGGTACATGATTTCCTAACTAATAAAGAACACACACACAACAAGTCCTGGCAACAAACAAAAGCTTGTCTACAAAATCTTTAAGGACATCTTCAGGACATTAGACAAAACTGGCCTTAAAGAAAATAAGTTACACTTCTGATCCCATCAGTTCACATCAGAGCAATCAAAGGGTAAACACAAATTTAAGGCCTTTTTAAACAAACCTTTCTTTTGCTCTTTATTTCTTAGCAAACCTTATTCAAAACAAAATATAGTTATAGACTAAAAATCACAATTCAGCCAGTGGAAGGAGAAGACCTACAGTAGTGGTTGTATGTCCAACATTAACTCAATTATTTAAGAACTTTCTCTGTTTGATAAAATATGAACTGCTTTATTGGATTTAAAGAAATCTGCATGTCAGTCTAGTAAACAGAGACTTGAATCTATTTACCAACATCTGCAAAGTATTTTCTCTCTTGCCACTGTTTATATTTTACTCACATTATGCCACTGAGGTTTCTGGTGACAATTAAAATAAAAAAACAAAAAAAACAACTCCCACAAAAAAAAAAAAAAAAAAGAGAAAATTTGTGGGAAAAACATCATTTTGACCAAATACAAAAACAAACAAACAACAACAAAAAAAAAAACCTTACGGTAATTGCTTTTAACCACAAAGATATATTGTTACATAAATAAATATGTAAAGTATACAACTTCATCGTTTTATATAAAACACAGTGCAAAGACCCCACAATTAGGACCGAAATGATCAATGAAGCGCTGCAAACTGAGCATGTGGAATATTTAAGTTAAAGCCTGATAGTTTTCAGACTACCCAATTTCCTGAGTTTTAAAATGCATTCTTGTGACACACACAAAATGACCTGGTTAAATAAAAAGATTTACCAGTTTGATTTTTAATTAAAACTATGTTGTGCTTCTAAACATTCATCTAGTTTCGTTTCCTGCTTCAACCCATCTCCAGTGAATCATGATATCTGTCCTGGTGAAAAGTAACTACAGTTCTGCGCGGAAATCACAAACGGATCAAATGTGTGGGATCACACCAGATTTACAATAATTTTTTGTCTAAAAATGAGCAGACTGAGGTCGTCTGTTTCCCTTCAAGGATTTTGTGGAGGAGGAATTACAAAGAAGGCAGGAATTGGTGATCTTACAAAGACCCCATTAGGACGCCAACGGGAGGCGCAGCCTTGTTATCAGTTGTGGCGCGCTGGTAAAACGTGTCCGTGTGGTTGACCCGTAATAAAGGAGGGATGCTGGAGGATCTGATGTGGAGAATCCTGGTGTCTGTTACCTCACAGTCGATCTGCATCATCACCTCAAACTCTTTGTCCTTGATGATGCTGTCTGTATTGGAAAGAAGGGATGAGAGAAGTTGTTAGCTCTCAATTCATAAAATAATCTCTAAATGATTTTATAATGGGGGGGGGGGGTATTTATGGCAAGACAAATGATCAAAACTGTGTTCTGAGCAAGAAAGAAGTACTGTTTGTGAAAGTGGAGGACAGAGGCTTGGTTACAGATCGTGTTAAAGGGTGAGTCAGACCTGGAGTTCACCACCATGGAGATAAACAAAACAGCCTTAAGCAAGAGTAGGACATGCAAAGTGGAGAAGAAAATGAGAAAAGTCTGGAGGGAGAAAGGGAGTATTCACCGATGAGGAGTCAGGGTCCCCGCAGTTGAGTTTAGCGAAGCGGAAACTGAAGCAAGACTGAAAATAATCTGTTTATGAAGTCAGGCTATTGTGTTTGGATGAATCCTATAGGGTACGTCATGTTCTCACAGTCTTGACTTTACAAACAAGCAATTGCTCAGACGTTCTTTTGAAAAAAAAGTAAACTTGTAAACAGACCTTTGTCTCCAACAGCCAAACTACTCACTCTCTGGAAACAACATCCTTTAAAGTGGACACTCTTGCAAAATCCTTGCCTAAAACACTGCATGCAGTACCATGCTGAAAAGTTACACACACATTTACAGGAACTTAAAAGACTTCTTTTGTGGTTCGGTGGAGATACTTCTTATCTGGAGCGCACCTCAGTCAGTTTTCAGGCACTCTTAGGACAAATGAACGCAGCTGTAGGCATAGCCCACATTGTTTTCAGGACACCACCTGGACAGCCAGCGGTTGCACGACGACATACGACTAAACGTTGTCACTGCTCAGGTTGGGGAGGGGCCGGAGAAAACTACGGAGTCTGACGTAGTTTTTGCAAAGTTACACTGAAGCAACATAAATTTTAGTGATATCCGATTGGCCGGGTGTCATTACCACTGCTGTGAATATCAGTCTTATTGTATTTAGCTTTAGCCTAAGTCAGCAGTTTCAGGTAGGATTCAAGGTCGCAAGCTCTGGCCTTTGGAATGCATTTAACAATCATCACTGGAGTCCCTAAAGCCACATTTCAGACTTTGGAGCTGCCAATGACCAGCTTCTCAGCAGGTGTGTCACTCAGCGAGGAAAATCAAATGGAAACGTGAACAGGTCGGTCGTAAACTGGGGGCTTAGCCTTAGCACTATGCTTACTCTGGACCATCACCCAGCCAGCCTGGGGTCCCGGCTGCTAGAGGTCTGCTAATGGGAACTAGCCTCAGTGGGTCCATGTTGCCTATGGGGATCTGGCTAGCTACTGGTTTTTCAAGAGTGGAGCCAAGCTTCCAGTTCAGACAGCCTCTCCTCCAAAGCTACCATAAAACTACATTTATTAGGGGGCAGATGTGGCTGAGTGGTTAGAGCAGTCGTCCTCCAGTGGGAGAGTTGAGGGTTCAACTTCACCAGAAGTCACATGCAGAAGTGTCCCAGAGAAAGACACTTAACCCCTCATTGCCTCTGATGTGTGTCTGATAGGTGTATGAACGTGAAAAAGCTCTGATTATTCTTTGTAAAGCTCTAGTAGAGTGATGTATGAATGGGTAAATGAGGGCACAGATTGTAGTGTAAGGTACTTTGAATATCTTGATAAGATAGAAAGGTGCTATGTACGTACAGTCCATTTACTTTTTACTTATTACATGTACAGGTGGTCCTCGGTTTATGGCGTCCCCGGTTTACGAAAATCCGGACTTACGTTTGCATCATAATTAATAATTAATTATTTTTTTTATTTTTTTTTTAAATTTTACGTACTTTTTTCATGTGTACAGCACATTGTTGCAGCTGTGGTTGTTTTAAATGGCTTTATAAATAACGTA
>JARVGS010000979.1:22165997-22176588 GCA_031762315.1 Hypsolebias antenori | reverse complement strand
TATAACCGACTTACGTTTAAATCGAGTTACGGTCGGCCCTTAGGTCCGGAACTCGAACGTAACTCGGGGACCACCTGCACTAAAATAAATATACCGTTCTGAATTTGTGGTTTTTCACTTATTGCAGGGGTGTGTGGAACGTAACCCCGTGATAAACGAGGGACTACTGTGGTGTTTAATAATATTTGGGTGTGATTCTTCCAGGCATTTTAGGCAATCTGGGGGTGTGGGGGGTATTGAGTCTTAACGTTGCTTCATTTCTGAAAGAAGCACGTGGTCTTCTACTGTATATTCACACTCGTTTAGGACAAAAAAGAGATGCAAGCCAAAATAAGCAGATGATGTAAAAATGAGAAGCGTCTGTAAGAAAGAAGCTGGAGGCTGGAAAACATTTCATCTTCATCACCACACTAGCTAACCAACAATCTGGTCAAAACTACAC
This sequence comes from Hypsolebias antenori, assembly GCA_031762315.1. NCBI lineage: Eukaryota > Metazoa > Chordata > Actinopteri > Cyprinodontiformes > Rivulidae > Hypsolebias > Hypsolebias antenori. The sequence continues at coordinate 22,176,146 of JARVGS010000979.1, read as the reverse complement.
ACAAGCTGCAGCTCTCGACAATAAATGACATTTCATTCAATCTTCCCGACAGTAAAAACTAGCAGTGTGTCCACAGCTTCATGTTAGTGCACATTAGCTTAAAGCCATTAGTGCTAAAACATGAAAAGCGGTGCAAAACTGGAAATAACAAACAGGAGTTTGTTTTTTCTTTCTTCATGGGAGTTGGGTTTTCCATTGCATCACCTCTTTTGACCTCTAAATAAACACACAGGTTGTAAATTTGATGGCCTACAGCAACCTTAACATAAGCACGACTATTTGTCTGATCCAAACTTAATTCAAGATGCTGCTCAGAGCGACTCCGGCTGCTAGACAGAGCCAGAACAAGCCCTGCTGAACAATTACACCACGAGGCACAAACGTCAGCCATGGGTGGTGCTCGGCTTAATTTAAACAAAGTTAATCGAGAGTTTGGCTGACTTGTGTTGACGTAATAAAGTCTGGAACAAAACAAAGGCACCAACTTACTGAAATCCAGGAAACAAAAAGCAAAAACAACTCTTAAAAAAGGTTATAAAACGCTGCACAATAAACTTTCAGAGTAAACAACAAGCCTGCAATCTTTATTTACTGTATATGGGATTATTTATTTAAGTTTCTGCCCAAAAAGATTTCTTTTGGTTTCTCCTGGAAGTTAGTCCTATTTTTAATCGCTATAAAACACTTGTCAAAACCAAAATATGTCTTATTCACATTTTTTCTTGAAATATGAAAGAGTCTAGGAATACTGATGCTCATTCATCATTAAAAAAAACAACTATAAAAATCATCATCAAACTATCACCAAAACAAAACAAATCAACCTTTTTAACAACTGATAAAACCAAACTTCACTATATTTGGAGTTCATATAAAAACAGTGATAATCCCCATCAATGATTCGATAGTTCAGAAAGAAGCCTGCAAAGTGAGCAACATTGTATTTGTTTACTGTAGTTGCTCAATATATTTAAAAAAATGTAAAACATAAACTGATAAAACAATACTTGTTCAGAATTTTAGGAAGGAATAACTCAGATTATGATTTGATATTCAGCAATTCTTATTAAAAATATAATAATGTTGACACAAAGTTTGAGTTCTTGCTTTGGGGACACTTTAAGATCAATCTTGCTGCTCCAAAATGAAGGATGGAAACAACCTGAAAGGGCCTTAAACTGAAATACATCATTGTCACCATGACAATATACAGCAAAACCTTTATGCTAAATGAAAAATGGACACGGTGCCTGACCATATGGCTCAAATTTTCTCACTAGAATAACAAAATCTAAAAGAGAAAATACAACAAGTGCAAATGGACCAAACCACGCTGGTGGAAACAACTGGACATGTGTAGCTCCACCCGTTGCTCTTGAGACCTCTCTGTTATTTAGGATTTTAACATCAGCTTTGAAACAATCTATTACTCAAGTCTTTTGATGATTATGTTCAATAAACTGAACAACTATGACGAAAATGGAATAAAGATGTTAAAGAAAAAACGATCGTAATTTCCACTAAAGCCTGATTTACTTTGGCTTTATTTCATTTATTTAAAACCTGAGTCAGACTGTGAGAAAGCCAGCAGTTGTTTCTCTTCTCAGATCTGAGTCAGTCACGCACCAGGCGAGTCCAAACTTACCCTACGAAACGACACCACGTAGAAAGTGTCAGCGCGACGGTTGAGCTCATCGAAGAAGTCAGTGTAGGTGTGCTGGGGGGCGTAATAAACCTGCAGCTCGCTGCCTGGAGTCCTGTTGAGGAGATGCAGATAAATATTGTTAAACTATGCACACAGGGAATGGACTGATGTTGAATTTACAAATCAAAGCTGAGCACTACTGATCACATGCTTTTATATTTGATCACTGAATCCTATTTGATAGTTCAGCCAGACAAATTAATGGGAACATTATTAAAACATAATTTGATTATAGCAAAACAATCATAAGCTGATAATGGACATTAATGTAAAATTTTGTACCTTATTAGTATTCAGTGCATTTATACACTTTAGAAACTAAAGATTTGGTTGTAAGCTACAATTATTGGGCAAAATAAAAACAAAACATGTTGTGGTCACTCTGAAAAATATAGGGCCTGCAGAAGGAAGAGAGGATTTTCCTGTTTTATATTCACACATATTAACATGTTATGACAGGGAATAAACATTGGACTCCTTTTGTGTGAGCAACAGTGCAGAACAGAAATAGTGTTGAACTGACAAACCTGTGAAGCAGAGTGCAAAATTCAGCTTTTCAAACCACTGATTGTAAAATGTCCAAAACATAAGAGACAAATATCAAATATTTTTATATAAATTTAACTAAAACAATGATTTAAAATTACCGTAATTTTCAGACTATGAGCCGCTAATTTTTTTCACATGTTTTGAACACCGCATTATTATTTTTTTAGATGGGCTAGCAAGCTTCATGCTGCCAAAACATTTAGTTTCGTCACACCCGGGTGCTCATATAGCTGCCCAATACACGTTTCTCTTGGGGGGTGGGTCCCCGTGACTTAATGAGGCTACTTGTACAAATAAAGGTTAAAAAAAAAAAAAAAAAATCTGACCAATGAAATTACCGAAAAGGCCACAGTGGACCAATGAAACTTTGTTCTCTCCTCCCCTCATCGTTGTGCCTCCAGAGAGGGGAGAAACAAAGATTTCCCCTCCCGTGGGAGTTCCCCCCCCCCTCCCTGCAATGGAGCAGAACGAAGTAGCTGCAGCCACTCGAAATACGTGTGAATTGTAAATTAAATCAAATTGCAACTTTGCCTCAAGATGAAAGTGACGTTGAGTGTGACAACGAAAGAGAGATGGAGGACGTGTGTGATGACGTTAGTGTCGAGGAGGAAGACGAACGTGGCGATCAGTGACTTTCCTGCTAGGCTACTTTATTTTTTTAACCAGCAGTGTTGCAGGAACTGTTTAGGAAAAAACAAAACAAAACAACAACAATATTTAAAAATGTTAAAAAAATATTTCTGTGTGAATATCTCATGTTACAACGTGGACCCCTGGGGCTTATAGACAAGTGTGGCCTATATTAGGAAAACGCAATATACAGGTTGTCCTCGACTTCCGAACGCCCGACCTACGGCGTTTCGGATTTACGAACGGCACCTGAACGCACCATATGACGTCATCCGGCTGCATCCGGGCTGCATACGGGCTGCACATGGTGAGGTTTTTTTTGTCTGTTAGCAAACTAACTGCTTTAAAATACATTTTAGAGGTACAAAATGTATGCTGGCAGTGTTTTAGGTTGTAAAATGCTGTTCTGTTGCTGTTAATTTCTCAAGTGAGAATACTGGAAACCGTAAAGAGTTAGCAACATATTCTTTTGTTTAAAACATATGGCTAAAACTACATTTGATATCTTTTGCACTGTTTTGCACTGCAAGAAAGAAGCCCAATGCTTGATTTTTTTTTTTTAAAACTCTCTAGACCTAGTACAGTAGTGGAATTTTCTTGAGATTATTTTGTGGTATAGCAGTTTTCAACATAAATGATGGCAAAAGGACACCCTATGTTTTTTTTTTCATTCCTATCGCAAGTTTTATACCAAAAACATATTGTGATATATATCGTTACCGTCACCCATCACAATACAGATCGTGATATAAATTTGATACCATATTGCACATTCCTAGCCTATATATGTACTTTTTTTTCCCTTTTTAAAATTAGTGGGCACAGTTTATATTCAGGTGTGCTTGACAGTCTGGAAATCAAGGTAGATATTAAACACACTTCACGTCTAGAGCTGGACTAGACAACATAAAGGCAAAAAAACTCAACACCTTAAGTTTGCTTCAAGACAAAACCCTGGAAAAAAAGGTTTTCTTCTGTGAGTAATATAAATGCATAGTAAGCAACTTTTACTATGTTTTTTGAATGTCCAGAGGACCAGACTTAGCTTTTTTATATTTCTCTACCTGGATTATTGAGCATGCATCAGGACAACTTTTACTCACTTCTCAGCAGTTTCTGTGTATGGGATGGTCACAATGTCAGCTCTGTCAGCCCCTGTTGTTTCTGTTTTCTGTGGGCAGAAATAGCAGAGCCGCTGATGCTTTGAACACATTAAATAACCATTCAAGGGAGAAGGACACAGTCGCTATTTTTAATTATAAATAAATACAGAAATAGACAATTGTTATTACTAAAGATCAAAAACACACATGTCCTTAACAAAGTGAGCTAATTTCGTCTTGTTTAACTTTAACAGTTCTTTGCATGTGAAAAACAAGACCAATATGAGCTACATAAAGCTTTGCAATAAGTGAAAGCCCATTTTAAAACTATGCAGTCATTAAACAACCAGGTGGTTTCTGAGTCCCACTGCTAAACACAATGAGATGTAAACACGGCCACCTGTTCTACTTATAGCTATATAAATTATGGGTACACTGGGCGGCTCTGAGGAGATTGAACTTAATGTGACAAAATGATGGAAAAGGAGCAGGGGGCACAAATCCTATGAAGTGTTGTATTAACTTTTTTAACTCAGCCTAGAAATGAGAAATGAGAGGCTCAGAAAAATGAAGTTGTGAAAGGAAATATACCAGGTAACAGTATGTTTGATATTAATTAATGTGCATTCCTGTTTTGGACAACAAGCTCAGAGGATTACCAAAATGGGCCTTCTGGATTTGAGGTTGCTGTTGCTCGTGGGCCTGGATTTGGTCTGCTGCTCTTCATGACGATGGACCCAACCCCTCAACTCATGAGCCAACCTGCCAAGTTAACAGAGTTTTAATTTTTAACTTTAGTTAAAAATGGGAGTGATTTTGCATTCGTGTGAAAGAGTGGGAAAAGCCCTCACTGCTGTAGGATATAAAACATTTTACTGCTTACTCAATGCACTTGGTCCTGTTAACTGAAGGCTGACAGGGGGGAGGCGGTCTGAGAAAGATGGGACTTTTCACAACCATCAGGGCCTTGTCCTCCGCACTAAAACAAGAGTAAAAAGATCATAAAGACTGGTACAAGTTGGAAAACAAAATCTGACACCATTACAGCAAAACATACACAAAATAATTTCTTCATTTTTAATGGGTAAAACACCCAGTGAGGATTCAGTAGTACATTGCGCGAAACAACATTGCGCGAAAAAAAAAATGCAAAGCTAATCCCAAAGCTAAGCACAGAGGCAGATGCTGCATTAAATCATGTATAATTATGGTAAAAACGCCAAAGAAAAGAAACCACAGCTCACTTTTAGTTCGACAGCAACAGATGAACACAACAACCTATGAGTCAGAACTGTTCCCCTACACTGCACTGGCATTATTCTAGATTAGCAGCAAACATCAGTGCATTTTTTTTCCTTCTCACATACGACTCTGACTTTGATCTTAATGATAACACTTTTCTGAAGGTGAATGATTAAGAGGTTTGAGGTGCTGATGCAGACTGCCCACCAGAGGGGCACTTGTAAAGAAAAACACATTCCAACAACATAATCCTTCCCCTGGGTCTCCTTGCTGAGGGTTTTTCTTCCTGTTTCTAAATGCACTGAAACCGTTACAAGACAGCATGTCAGAGAATTGAAGCAGGATCACAGCTTTAACTGATGGTCCCAAATATTCCCCCAACACACATACAACATCCTGCTCAGTGAGACCCTAATTTGCATCCTCCCCCCTTAATTATGCATTTGGTACAATTTCTCCTTTTGTAAAACTGAATGTGTTCCTTCCTGCCTGTGCTGGTTAAATGCTGCTGGGGAACCCGATACTTGCATAAACACGTGGCAAACCCTACACCCTAACACAACACAGCTCGGCAATGCCGTGGAGACACTTAGATGCTCTGACCACCTTGCAAAATGTTATTTTCATGATATATGGGTTTAGGTAATGAGCCAAACAGGAATGTTGTGTATGTAATTTTTTAAAGGTCTCCGCTGGGCCTTGGACACATTTGTTTTTTAAAAAGACATAGATAAACCCCTGTAAAAACAGACATATATAAAGTTTCATGTCAGACAAGGCTTTGCCTCATTCCGCAACCGTTACTCAAAACACAAGCACCAGCCGTCTAGCTGGGGACCTGCAGCTTTTCAAAAAGCAGACATTTAGACAAAGTTGGTAATCAGATGTCGTGCATGTTTACACACGCTGAAATGAGCTGCACTACTGCAGACTGAGCACAAGCACAGGTGCATCCCGGTCCACTAAAATAGTGGGTTAACAACCCGCTGTGACTGTTGTGGTCTGGCTTGATACCTGTTTGCCATTTCTGATGGTCTGCTGCTGGGCTGGGGACCTGTCACCACATCAGACTCTGCCTCTGGTGAGAAGCCCAACAGGTGTCTGCCACTTTGCTGCACTGGAGAAACCTCAAAGTTGGAGTTGGAGCCACCCTGAAACGGACTGATGACAAAAACAATAAGAAAGTTGCGTTAAAGACAGATGAGGTGAAATGAGGACACTGCAGACAAATGAAAGACAAGAACTAGGGTGTCCTCTTAATTTTAAATGACTTATTTTTTTTTACTGCAACTATCAAGTCTGATCTTAATTGTGCATTGAAATGCATTTCAAAGCAGTACCACCTCAGGGTGTGCATGTGTACATTTTACCATCTAGTGCAGAGCACAACACAAAGAGCAATGGCGTGAGCAAAAGGAAAGGCATGCAGACTTCAGTTTCTGAAATCACAGCTAAGATCACAAAGAGCAAATTCAATCAGTGGGCTCATGAAACTTTTATTGTAGTTGGGAGGTCTAGAAAACAAGTGAAAGCATTTGCATAGCACAGAGCACAAGCAGATTATCAGACCCAGCAAGTAGACGATTACATCTTTGTGGAAAAAGTTAGTCTCAACAGAAAACAAACATTTTTGTTCAATGAAAACACAAAATCTGTCATTATTGTTGAAAGTAAACCGTGAGAGTTAGATTGTGCAGTTACACAACCCCTCCATCTGTTAGCCGGATGGAAACGGGCACTCCTTCCTCAATCAGTTTTATTTTACAAATTACAATTTGTCACAATGGTTATTATTACAAGCAATGGTAAGAAAAATCGTCTCTTGTAAATGGAGCATACTTACGACGTCTTTCTAACCTTCTCAAGAGGAAAATGTTGATATTTGCTATGAAGCAGCAGTGTTTTGAATCTTTTTCACTCGAGTACAGAGCCCTGCACTGTTCTCAATAAGCTCTTTTATTCTGTCTAATGTCCAACAGCAAAAAGATTCCCTCAAATAGTCGCTTGGCTTCCCATTTGTTTTCCTTCAGCAATGAAGTCCATGTGCATCCACCTTGTCATAGTTAGTGTTCAGCCATCATCTGCATTGTTCTGGTCTGAACTCAGTTGCAGCCACCGGCCACCAACTCAAATTACTATTCAAAGCACATGAAAAAATACAGATGTTCAGTGTCCTCAACTTACCTCATGGGTCCAACGTTAAACACTAGGAACACCACAACCAACATGAGGCACACTGCTCTCCTCTTAGGTGCTGTCGCCTTTAGTACTGTGTTCTGCTGGAAGAGTGAGAAACATTACAACACAACTGGAACTGCAGACATGGATTGTATATGAAAGCACTTTTTGCCAACTCTGTTACTTCTCAACCTAGATGCAGCTGACATGTTCATGCACTTTTATCTCAACAGACATGGCAAAGCATCTTGTCTCACCTCACTCAGCAGGCCCTCCAGCTGCCTCTTGAGGTTGCCATTCTCGCTCTTGAGCGCCTCGTTCTCAGTCAGTGCCACTTTCAGGCGAGCTTCCAGAGAAATCAGGTACTCTTTTTTCTTCTTCCGAGACAGCGACGCAGACTCTCTGTTCTTTATCATGCGCTGCTGCCTCTGGGACAACTTTGACTAATGTGAGAACACAACACGCACATGGACAAGAATGACAAATTACTGTTGATAAAGCATGTGATTTATCCTTCATTTACTAAAACACATTCAAAGACAAAGGGGAAGTGGTTATTGCTAGTAAAGAAAGACATCCCTGATCAACCTGTTGGGCTGTAGATATTAAGCTTTCTACATCAAAAAGTTTTTCATTTAGTTTAAACTGTGGACTTTCACATTTGAAAGAAGTAATTAAAGACACAATTTTCAAAAATATCAAAAAGCGCATAAAAATAAAAATCTACTTTGCTACTCAAACCAAAGGTTCTGGCTGTTGTTTCAGTTTCATCAGAGATGCATTTGCTGCCGAGTTAGGGACACCTGAATCAAACTGCAGCCTTAACTATGCCACAAACGGCCCTGACATGCACTTATTTGAGCTCATGCATGAGAACATTTACAACAAAATCTTCTAAAACAGCCAAGAGTTTACTTGCAATGACTCACTTTGGAATACAGTATTAGGTAGGGCCTGTTTATAAAGAGTGTTATTCTCTCAGAACTGGGCTTGCATCAAAGACACAGAAACACTGGGACTACTACGGTATATACTATACTACTACAGTATATATATTCACTATAGGTCTGGGTGTAGGAGTTCAACTATAGCCAAGTCTAATTACTACAATTAGAGTCCTTAATGCTAAGTTACTCTGAAAATAAACAGACAATTTTCAGCCTATTTCTTTACAGATTTGCCCCCCCCCCCCCAAATTCATTCAACCTTTATTTATACAGGTTAGTCTCACTGAGCCACGAAGACTCATTTATAAGAGAGACCTATTTTAAAACAAATAACACAGAAGAGGTACAGAAGAGGTACAGATAACAATAAACAATCATATAAAAAGCATATAAAATGAAAAGTAAATACAAGAAATTATATAAAAACAAAACAAAATGAAAAAAAACTAGACAAAAACAGCTACATTATAATTAATTATTATTATTACTGCATTATACGAAGGCTTCTATAGACTAAGTACAAACAAAATATGTACTATACACAGAGAACAAATTTGTGATTAAATGAGCACAAAGTACTGAATAGATTGCCACTTGAAATTAGCGAGTTGAAAACTGAAATCAAAGTTTTGCAGGCAAACCCAAACACTGCCCATTTTATTGCCTCCAGCAAAATAACAACCGTAGAGAATTCCCAAACACTTTTTTGCAGCCCTTCTTTAAATACATTCACTCTCCCCTAAGGGTAAGCCTCTATTATCCAGGACCTAATAACCCCACTGGTGATTAACTTATTTGGAATGCTGTATTTCTGTTCAGTCTCCTGAGAAACCTATCTGTCTCCCAGTCTAAAACTGGGAGCTGTGCCACCAGCTTAAGCGTGGGAACACCACAAGTAAGCTGTTACCAAGGCTGCCTTCTCAATAACAGGGGGTGATTTCACTGCTCTCTCACATATCAGGTGCCGCCTACACTGACCGACAACCCCTCCCCTTTTGGAACCAATCGATGTGCTCGCGCATCACATGATCGATTTCAGTTGCTATAGCGGGAACAACAGCATCTCAGAGACTCCGTTTTAAATTGGTCTAAAATACAGTACAGACTTTAAGCTACACAACAGTGTTTTAATTGTGTTGATAGGTCAAGTAAAAGCAGAGATATGATAAATAAGCCACGCCACATCTTTTTCTGAAAACCATCGTCATATTTGAAGCGTGTTACAGAGCGAGAGGCTGCGGCAAAGATTCAGATTCAGATATGCTTTATTGTCGTTCACACCACATGTAGTACATGTGGTGGAACGAAATTATATACACAGGGTTGAATGAATGAATGTACACAGGGTCCCAGTTATATCGAACAATAAAATGTAAAAGAAAAACAGTAATAAGATCTAAGATATGAACTAAGAAAAACATCAACTAAAACTACACTAAGCACTAGTAGCATGAAAACAATACGCCAAACAGCAGCACGAACATGAGTTTGTGTGAGCAGATGAGCACGAATGAACACAGCAAGATGAAACAGATCTTACTTTTAATTACTGGATATCTGACTGGGTCTTTTTATTTATTGAATTATTTATTTATTTTGTGCAATGGTTTATTATCTGGGTGTCCAAATACTTCTTTAAAACAGAGTCTTAACTGGAGTTAGTAGGAGAGATCATATCTCCGGTTTCAGCTTCTCTCCATTGGCTCCCTGTCAAATCAAGAATATAATTCAAAATCCTACTTCTAACCTACAAAGCTCTCAACAACCTAGCTCCATCTTATATTACAGATCTTAT
>JARVGS010000979.1:22046488-22061885 GCA_031762315.1 Hypsolebias antenori | reverse complement strand
GATGCCGTGTTTTGTCATGCCCTTTGCAGGTGTGCAGACGGTGGTCGGGTGGTTTGACTAGTGCTCGCTTCGTGTATGTTTTCTGTATCTTGTGGTCTTTCTTTCTGTCTTTCCCTTCTTTGTATCCTAAAAAAAAAAAAAAATTATAATAATGGTGTGAAGAGGATGGCTGTAAGGTGAGAAGGGAGGCCATCGAAAATGGAAAAAAAAAAATAGAGAGATATGACTCGACCAAGTTACCCAAATATGTGTAGGAATCGACAAACTAAATAGGAGCACCATTCAAAGATAAAATAGAAGCTAGGACTGCTGGAACTGACTTCCTGTTTGAAAACAACATCCTTTCGTTTTGTTAGCGTTTAGGACAAGTTTGAGATGGAACAAATCTGCCTGGATGATGTTGAAACTGGATTGCAAAAGCTGGAAAGCCTTGGCAACTGTTTTAGCTTGACATTAAACAACAGTGTCATCAGCATAGAAATGTAAGGATGCATCAGGGATGGTCTGACCTACTTTACCTATGTAGATTGTAAAGAGGGTGGGTCCTAAGACTGAGCCTTGCGGTACACCATTGTTAATAGTTAGATAACTGCCTCCGATCTGAAAAATAGTTAGAGAACCAACCAATGGTATGTTCTGAGAAACCAATTTCTGAGAGCTTATGACACAAGATGTCATGATACACAGTGTCAAAAGCTTTAGACAAGTCTAAGAAAAGTGCAGCACAATAATCCTTAGCATCCAGTGCTTCAACATCATTAAAAACCTTCAGCAAAGCAGTCATTGTGCTGTGTTGTTTCCTGAAACCAGATTGATGGGGAGGTAAAATGTGAAAACAATCCAAATACTTTTTGATTTTATCAGTTTTTCTAGAACCATAGCTAAAATGCAGAGTTTAGAGATTGACTGATAATTGTTCAGTATGGTGTGGTCTCCTCCCTTCAATAAGGGTTGAACAAAGACTGTTTTCCAAGCATCTGAAGTGGTGTTTTGACTTAAGGACAGGTTAAAGATGTGAGACACCGGTTCTGCAATGATGTGATAATAGTGAGCTAAACATTACTAAACATGTTTACATACAGTTATCATGTGAAGTGACTGGAACAGATTTTATTGTACCATGTGGGTCACACTCCTTACATCCCATCAGTGTTCTCACTCACACTTTTACATCACTGGTGAGTGTAATGGCTTTTCTCCAGCTGAACGCCACAGCCAGAGGCTATTAAAACATTAGCTTTCACAAGATGACAGTAAAACATAGAATAAAGATTGCCAGGGACAGAAGTCTTTACTTATAACTAGAACAATAAATATGATTCTTCTTCTATAAATGCTGACTTTATTTAGATATGAACTGAAAAAAATGCTGACTTTAGAGGATTATCTCATACTTTTGTCCTAATGTGAGATTTAAAAGAATACTTTTTTCTTATCATACACCCACACTCCACTTATCTCTTTGCCAACACTGTGTTTGTCACAAGAAGTTGTAGTGCGGGTGCTGCATGACGGAACAGATATAGTTCTCTAGAGGGCTGATAGAGCAGCTGGTGGCAGGCTGTTTCCATCCAGACTACAGGCAACTGAGAGCAGGAAGACAAATATTTCCTTTGCTCTGGACATGCAGAATGCCACACTGGTGGTGGGTGGGGGGGCACCGGCTGCAAATAGAGATTAGCAACTATGGTGTTCCCTCGGGGAAGGAAGGAGATGAGGTGAAGGGAGGAGAGGAGGGTTGGGAAAGAGGAAGATGAAAAAAAACATACTGATATGCAGGGAAAGTGAGCTTTGCATCAGTCAAATATGGAAATATATTGTTGGCTGACGATGTCCCCTACCGCTGAGGGATCTGAATAATAAGCGTTTGTTGTTTTCCAGATGAGTGTTTGGCTGCACTAAAACTGAGCAGTAAACACACACCTGCAAACTCACAGGGGATGAAAAAGGTGATAAGGGGTGGGGGGAGTTGGTGTGGGTTCTGTGCCCCCCGGAAAATTTTGTGATTTTTAATATGTAAATTAAGCATTTTGGTGTACTCCTAGAAGATAATTAGGGGAAAAGACAACAATGCTTCAGGTAAAAAAGACATTTAGGAACATATTATAATTTCATTAGGACATACATAGGAAAGATGGACAGTCAACCAAAAAAAAATAAAACAAGCAACAGCAGCAAGCCAACCAGAGACACCAAATGCAGCAGAGCATTTTCCTAATAGCAAAAACTCATTTCTTACATTTTTAGGCCTGGACAAGCCTTTCGAGGGTCTGTATTTGTAATTTGTCAGAGTCAGAGTTTCTTTATTGTCGTTCGCACCACATGTGGTACATGTGGTGGAACAAGATTATGTACACAAGTTCCCAGTTACATCCAACGATAAAATGTAAAAGAAAAACAGTAATAAGATCTAAGATATGAACAAAATAAAACATCAACTAAAAATGTGCTAAGCACTAATACCATAAAAGCAATAAAAACAATACATACATATACGTATGTATACATATATATTCCTGATGACCTCATCCAGAAAGGAAAAGACATCAAGAGCATCTCTGAAACTGAGAAGAATGGTGACCACTTCAAGATCTCTATCACTATCACAGGGGCGGAGGTGGTAGAGGCAGGGCAGCCAATGGGACCAGAAAGTCGCAGTTCAACTCCCAGCCATTCCCACATGTCGTGGTGTCCCTGAACAATACACCAAAGCTCTAATTGCTCCCTGGGAGCTTACATAGCTGCCCACTGCTCCACCTGGGTGTATCTCAGGTGTAATGGATTAAATGCAGAGAACGTACGGGAACATACGATGATGACAACACGTAGGACTTGTATTATTATACATACTACTGGTTCAAAGGTAATGGCCACAAAGTTCACAATAGGCCAGGAGACTGAGCTGGAGACTATGACTGGAGAGAAAGTCAAGGGGGGGTGGGGGGTGGTTCTACAAGATGGCAGCAAGCTGAAGGTTTCTCTGAAGGGAACTGAGTCTATCATAGAAATGGAGGATCAGAACAAAACTGTAAATATGATTACCGTTAATGGCGTTGTGTACAAATAGGATAAGAAAATGCATGTAACTGTTAACACTTAGGGTAAATTGGGCAGCTGCGGCTGAGTAGTTAGCGCAGTCATCCTCCAATGGGAAAGTTGGGGGTTCAGTTCCACCAGCAGTCACATGTTGAAGTGACCCTGGGCAAGACACTGAACCCGGACGGTGGGCTACTGTATATGCCTTTCTTCAAGGAATATAGCCTTTAAATTTTAAAGTGACAATTTGTATTTTTTTCTCTAACTGAAGTCTCACATCAGTTGTACTGAAGCTTTAATTTTCAGTTCTTCAAACTCATGCTTCTTTACGCATGCGTGTGGTTTGCAGAAAAGTGCACAAACATTTAGAGGCTACTTTATTCAAAGCCTTTGTGTTTCATTTTCTACTGCCTGTCACCAAGAAACAGTGGTTTTCTACCATAGATACTCAGAGCTCATTTGACAGCTGGATGTTTCACATTCACCCAAAAGACACCACTACTTCCTGTTTATGTATTCCTCCCTAAAATGGCGACCCGAGCAGACCGCAAGCTCCACACTTTCTTTCACCGGCTGTAAGGAGAGCGAGCATGAGGAGAAAGATGGGGTGGTTCAGTCTGATAGCAGGTGCAGGGTTTGTTCTCACAGTTCTCCTTGTGACAGTGAACGCCCCACACCTGCAGCACAAACTGATGCCAGTCAGCTGAAACTTTAACTAATCATCCCCTTGAAATACCCATCAGGGGCAATCTGTAACATTTTGTAATTACTCACTAATATCCCACACAGCTTAGTTTAGTTAAATGTTCCTGATTGTGGAGTATAAAGAGGGCATTGGAAATAAACTCTGTCCACAGATCCATAAACAAGCGGTATGCCGATGCCTCTGCCACTGACAGATTGGAATAGTGTATGTTCGTAGTGTTTGAGATGAGTGTTTTCTGGACTGGAATTAAACAAGGAATGCAAAGAAACCTTAATATTTTCAGTGCAAGAGATTCAAAAGGGTAGGAGTTACACTGTGTATAGTAAGATTGGCAAACTTCTTTTCCTTGTTTGAGAAAGCGCAGAGTGATTAATTCTGGTGAGTCGAGAAAGCAATTTTATCTTCCACCAGGTGCAATGGTGGCAGCCAAACGTGGCCTTGGTTAACATAGATTAATCTTTGGCCACCCCACCAGCCACCCTAATCATTTGAGGAAACTACTTTGTATACTAAAATATATAAAAAACTAGAAAGCATAGTTTCCTCAAATGATATGGGTGGATGGTTTATGTGGATATAGTGGTGGTAGCCGTCTTAGGTTTTGACATGGCAACCCACTTATGGATAATAAACTTTCTTACACCTAGATGCAGACACACACTAAAAAGGGAGTAGGTACTTCACTTATGTTTCAAGTTATCATGCTCACAACATTCACAGATGGATGGACAGACAAACAGAGGCTATTGTTGAATTGTCCCATGGAGAACAAAAATTCTGTGCTCAAATAAACTGGAAGTCAGTGGGTGTTTGGGTGTGTGTACACTGTACTATTGGAGGATACCAAAATGGAAGTTGGTACCTCACTTATTTTCAATTTATCATCTATCCATCCATCCATCCATCTATCCATCCATAAATCTATTATCTTTACCTGCATCTTACTTTTCTGGGTCACGGCGGTCGCTGGTGCCCATGTCCAGCTATCACTGTGCAAGAGAAGGGGGACACACTGGACAGGTCTCCAGTCCATCACAGGGACACATAGAGACAAACAAGACAAACAACCATTCACTCTCTCTCACCTAGGGACAATTTAGAGTTACCAATTAGTCTAACATACATGTTTCTGGTCTGTGGGAGGAAACCAGAGTACTGTACTCAGAGAAAACCCATGCATGTACGAAGAGAACATGCAAACTCCACGGGCTGAAATCTGAACCGGTGACCTTCTCGCTGAGAGGTAACAGCTCTACCATCTGAGCCTTCAAGTAATCATCCTCACAACATTCATAACATCGAGGCTCGATTACTGCAATTCACTTCTGTTTGGAATCAGTCAGTCCTCCATTGCACATCTACAGCTGGTCCAAAATGCTGCAGCTCGATTTTTAACTGGTACAGGCCATAGAGAGCACATTACACCAGTTTTGGCTTCCCTGCACTGGCTACCCATTCACCTTCAGATGCAGTTTAAAATGCTCATGTATGTTTTTAAATCTATGAACAGTTCCATTCCACCCTATCTCACTGACCTTCTGCAGCCAAATGTCCCACCGCGCTCTGAGGTCAGCAGACCAGATGCTTCTGTCAGTCCCAGAGACTCGTCATAAGCTCAGAGGTGACAGGGCTTTCTCAGTTGCAGGTCCAAGGCTGTGGAATGAGTTGCTACTGAGTGTCAGGCCTGCTCCTACACTCACAGTATTTAAGTCTCACTTGAAAACCTACTTCTATTCTCTTGCCTTTAACACAGTGTGATTTACTTTGATCCTCTCTGTACTATACATTGTTGACCATTTTAGTTTGTTTCTGTTGCTATTTTATATCTATATTTTTATTTTATGTTTTCCTGTCCACTGTACTTTTTGTTTCTCTTGTACAGCACTTTGGTTGGCCTTGTTACTGTTTTAAGTGCTCTATAAATAAATTGGTATGGTATGGTATGGCATGGCATGGCATGGAGGATGTAGAACATGTTTACGTTATTGGATTTATGATAACAGGGTTTCTGCTTTTTTGAATCGGCAGATTCCTAGGATAACAACACATTAGGAAAACGTTGGCAGCAGTTTCGGCCATGGAAAAGGGCCAACATTATGCAAAGGATTAATTTGTGCTTCGAGCGCCCAGACTCATATGCTTTGCGAGCTCAACTGTAAGCTGGACACGATTTCTGAGAAATGTAGGCCACTTGGGGCTCCTGGAACTCACTGGCATGAAATATACGATCTTGGAGAAGGCTAACAAGCATGGACCGGCGGAATGTCCACAAATCTGACTATTTGGATTTGCCATCGCGAGTACCAGCAGAACTGAAGGCAGACAAAAATCAGAGTCTGCCTGCTCAAAACAATAGTTATTTATCTGAATCTGGCCTCCCCGCTTGGCCTTGGATAGGCTAACTTATTTCAAATTGCTCCTGGTGGATATGTAAATCAAGAAGCTCTGCTTTGTCCACCCCTGCAACCCTCCCCCCGAGGACTTCTGTGAATGCCTATCAGAGTTGTATCAGCTGGCAGAAACTGTAACATCTTTATCATGCCTTTGGAAACAATGTGGAAGTGTTCCTGGACAAATCTCACTTTCTTGTCGTCCATGCATATGTATTATATCTTTCTACGTTGCTTGCTGTAGTAATGTTTTTGATGCCTTAAACCGTGCTCTGTCACAGGTACAGTCTGAGAGATCTTTATTTATTTATTTTTTTACCTCTCTTATCATGTTTTCTTCCACTTTTCTTATCCAAGCAATAAGGGCAGCGCTTCTTAGAATCTGCAGCCCCTGTCCACTTCGGTCTATCTTTAGGACGGCTGCACTGAATGAAATTTTGTTGTACTTCACTGTACAATGACAATAAAACTTATTCTGATTCTGAAAACTGTCTTTTTTTAACCTAGGTAGAAGAAATGATACTTTGAGCAAACAAAAACTAGATTACAAAGTAAAACAACTGCCAATGTATTTTTTTAAATATATTTTCAGCAATAAAATAAGTTGCATTTCAATCTGTGTTTTTATTGGTATTTTTTACTGTTGTTATTTTTATGTAGATTATTATTAGTACTTCCCAGTGTTTCTTTATTACACAATGTCAGTGGTCTTACCTCAGTTCTCTACAGGATGACCGACATTTGCAAACAGCTAAACGTGCAGCAAATGGCAAAATGTGCTGAAAACACATGAATGATGCAAACTACGGGGGCTGATGAGTCTAAACAAGCTGCAAACTGCTACAGAGACAGCAAAAGGTTAAATATGCAGCAAACCTTGAAATGTGCTGCAAACACATGAATGATCCATCTTTAAAATAAAAATTTTCTGAATTAGGGGGTAGGGGGTAGGCAGCACGGTGGCGCAGCTGGTAGAGCTACAGGTGCAAACAAAGTTCAAGGTTCTTTATCGTGATTCACATCACTTGTGGTACTTTGCACATGAGGTGGAACAAAACTCCATTATCTTGACCCACTTCTTCCTTTTCTGGTCACGGGCGGGGTTCACTGGTGTCCATGTCCATCTATCACTGTGCGAGAGGTGGAAGACATCCCGGACAGGTCTCAGTCCATCACAGGACCACAGAGACAAACGAGGCAAACAATCATTCACTCACACCGAGGGACAATTTAGTTACCAATTAGCCTAACATGCATGTTTTTGGTCTGTGACTGGAAACCCGGAGAAAACCCATACATGCACAGAGGGAACATACACATTCCACCTAGAAAGGCCCCTGGCAGGGATTTGAACCGGGGTGACCTTCTCGCTGAGAGGCCACTGTGCAGTTCTGCTCTTGCCCCGCCCACTGTCACCTGTTCTCACTTGTCTGTTTCCCAGGTGTTTGTGATTTAGGTTCATTAATATTGCTTTATATTCGTCATATCTCAGTTTGTTTCTTAGTTTTGCATTATGCTGAGTGCAGCCAGTTATGGATTTATCCTATCGGTGTCTCCTAGAGTTACCAGTGTTACGTTTATATTGTAAGTAGCTTTGCCGCCTTCACAGCCAGTTTTTTTTTTTTTTTTTTTAAATAAATCAGCTTTTTGTTTGATTTTTCAATTCCATGTGTCCTGTCTGCACTCCTGGGTTTCATATCTTGAAATCATGACATTGCAATAGCTAAAAGTGAAGTAATTTGACAGTTAATGAAACTTTACATGTTTGAAATTTGTTTAGCGGGATGAGCTTTTAGGAATCAAACAAATTATAGTGGTTCATAGTAAACCGGTGCATTTTTATATGGTAGCTTCTTTGTCCTTATTTCAACACAATTATTTATAAATTCATGATGTTTTTAAATATTCATTAAATATTGATAACGTGGAGTTTTTCACTGATCGACGTTTATTAATTTTGAATGCCCAGAGATGCACAATGACAATGAACTCAGCGCTTCAAAAAGTTAAGTCTGAGTTAAACCAGTCTTGCTTACAACATTTAGATTCAGCTATAAAAAGAATAAATACAACATAAATAATAATATTGTGAAAATATTCACAGTCATTCAATCACATAAAAGTCAACCAACAGCGGTCTGTAACGTTCACAATAAGATGACAGTGACTCTTCTATGTACATAAAGCTGTGGAACAATGTGTTCAAGACAAACTCCCACTGGGAGGAACAAAACAATATCACAGAGCAATTATGTACCACTTTTTTACATAAATATGACACAAAATAAAATATTCTTTGATGCATCTAACTTATCATGTGTACTATATGAGGCTGTCAATGCTGTTTTTGTAGACCTGTGGAGGCTCCTCGATGTCAGAGTTGCTGTTAAAAAAAAAAAAATCACAAATAGATTATTGCATATGTTTCTGCAAACTTCAGAAGCAAACTTAAGGGAAATGAACGCTGATCTCACCTGTTCAACTCAAATTTGGACGCTCTCTGCCTCAGTCGTTTCAGGATCCACATGGCCAGAGACAGAGCCGACGCCAGAGCAGTGCCGCCTGCTGCCACACCCATGGCAACAGTAGTAGCAGAAGAGGAAAGAGCTGCAGAACATGTGAGGCATGATTAATGAGCTCATTTCAAATTTCTCCTCAATGAATGTTTTTTGTGTGTGTGTGTGTGTGTGTGTTTGTTTTACCTTGACAGGTGGGGTTTTCCCCAGACCAAGTGCCATGAAGTCCACAGATCAGCAGCTCCTGCCCCTTTAAGGAGTAATCTTGATCACACGTGAAAGAGCAATGGGATTTATAAACTGGCTCCTGGTTGGAGCAGTTCATGTGACCATGTTCAGGAGCCGTGAGGAGCAGGCATTTAACAGCTGTTGGATGGAGGGGAAAAATACGTGTTTAAAGAAAAATCTTCTTTTAGTGGCAACACATCACGGCCTAAAACAGGGCTATTCAGCTGCACTGCTCAGGTGACCACAGTTACTGACAGCCAAGAGCTCAGGAGCAGTTATTTTCATTAAGTAAGTTTGTTTTATGGTTTAAAATCTAGTTTTATTTAAAATGAACTAATTGGTGGGCCGAACTGAGTTCATCCGTGGGTCTGATTTGGGCCCCGGGCCAGCAGTTGATTAGCCCTGGCCTAAAAGCACTTCTGACATGCATCTAAGCACTGCAATACAAAAGGCCAAAAAAAATGCTTTAGCTGTACCTTTGCAGGTAGGTGTGGCTTCATTCCAGTGCCCGCTCTCAGTGCACGTGGTGGCGTTTGCTCCCTGAAGTTCAAAGCCTGGCTCACAGCTGAAGCTGCAGCTGGAGTTCAGCCCAAGTCCAGTCAAAGGTTTGCTGCACTTTGTGATGACCGGAGCTCCTGCTTCTGGAAACTTGCAAGTGACGGCTGATGCAGGAAAGCAAAGCGAACAAAAACAAAAACACATTTACTGAAGAGTCTTCTTCGTCACGTGAAAAAGTTGTTGGATTTTACTGAAATCGTTCTCCTACCTTCGCAGTGCGCCGTCTGCTCACTCCACTCAGCTGCGGCTGTGCAGACGACCCTGCTCGGTCCCAGCAGCCGATAGCCAGGCGCACAGCTGAAGCTGCAGGCGTTTCCGTAACTGAACCTCATTTCTGCGTCGCCTTCACAACTGAGAATGCTGTGGGCTGGTTGCTGGAGAGCCGGACACTGAACAGCTGCAAAATAGAAAAGAAGAATACAATTGAAAAAAAAAAAAAAAAAACAATACAATATAAAGGCATTGCTTAAATTATTGTAATACAATAAAGGCAACAATATTTTACAAAGTAAAATTTTAAAATAAAACAGGATGAAGTACACGATAAGACAAAGAATAGAAGTGCAGACTGAGGTGACAAACGTGCTTCCACACCTTTGCAGGCAGGTATGGCCTCACTCCACCGCCCATCCTCAGAACATTCAGTGGTGTTTGCTCCCTGCAGTTCAAAGCCTGACTCACAGCTGAAACTGCAGGTGGCATCTGGTCGCAGTTCTGATCCACTGCACTGAATAACCATGTGAGCTCCAGCTTCAGGTTTCTGGCAAGTAATGGCTAACACAAGAGGCAAAGAACAACATTTAGAGAACACTTCCCAGTAAGATGAGTTGTTTTATGGAAGGTATTTACACCTGAAGTGTTCCCTCACCTTCACAGTGAGGCGTCTTCTCACTCCACTCGGCTGCAGATGTGCAAGCGACCCCGGTTGGTCCCACCAGACGGTAGCCAGCGTCACAGCTGAAGCTGCAGTTCTTCTCGTAGCTGAACCTCATTTCTGTTTCATCTTCACATGTGACAAGTCCATTCTCTAACTCCTCGAGCGCAGAACACTGGACAGCTGCAAAGAAGAGAGCCAAGAAATGGAAATGTCTTAATGTCTCATAAAGGTTGCTTTTATAACATAGCGAACACACACCAAAAAAAAAAAAAAAAAAAAAAAAAAAACGTGTTGGAAATGTTAAACTTTTGCAGAATCATTGTAGAATTAAATCTTTGTGGGACCATACCGACACACGATGGCTGCGAGGCATTCCACTTTCCGAAAGATTCACATTGCAGGGTGTCAGACAAGGGTTCATCCAGCTCATAGCCTTCAGCACAGGTAAAGGTACAGGTGGATCGATAGCTGGAGGGTCCCAGAGGGTCTGAGCACTTCATGGAACCGCTTGAAGGTGGAGACAGTTTCTGACACTGAACCACTGTAGATGAAAGGGCAAAACATAAATCAGATCAGATGCCTCAGAAATGTGCGTGTATGAAACCCACCAAGATTAAAATACGTTGTAAATTCCAATCTTCTTAAACACAGCAGCTTTGTGTAACACGTGAACTCACATTCACATGTTGGAGACGCCTCAGTCCAGTTTCCTGCCTCGTTGCATCTCTGAGGTCCTGGTGTGCTCAGCTGGTATCCTTCCTCACAGAAATACCGACACGAGGAGTTGTAGGCAAAGTCTCCATATGCGTGACGGCAATCCACTCTTCCGTTCTGTGGGGCCATCACCTCGTCTTTGTTACATTTAACAACTGTGACGAAAACAAATTTTAATTTCAAGTCATATGGCTATGAAAGTATGAATGTGAATGAGTGAAATTGGGCATTTAATCACCATGTTGGCACTTTTCTCCATAAAATCCTGGTGTGCACTTGCACAAGTGGCTGTTGATGGTTTCCACACATTCACCATAGAGGCATGAGTTGTTCTTGCATGCAGCTGGAGAGAAAGAGTCATATTGTTATAGATCGCTGAGTAAAAGTAGGTCAGCTTGTTGGTAAATTGACAAAATTGTAAACTTTTTACAAACATCTATGGCCAATTTAAAGTCCTCACCTGAGTAGCACAACGCCGTCTTTAGTGTTTTGCACCACTCATCATTCCATTTTCCTGTCTGCTTTTCCCTTTTAATGTACATCTCCACACAGTCCTCAGATTTCTCCACACGCTGCACATTCTTTACTTTGCTCTTCCCATTGTTTGGTTCGCCTTTTGCCCAGTTGGTGGCTTCTGCTGTCAGAGATTTGTTTGTCCCGACCCAGGTCCAGATGTTCTCAATCTTCCGGATCCCAATCCAGTAGTAGTTGTCCTTCCTGGGCAGCCAGCTGTTAAGATGCCCAATCTCCTCCTGGTTCTGGATCGCCACCATGTCCGTGTAGTGGGTCTTACACCAGATCCGAGCTGTCTCCCAGTCCATGGTGGTGTTTGAGTAGAAGTAAGACCAGCACTCTACACTGGTCCACATGCACAGCACTGATGATGCGAAACAGGGCAAAACAGTCAGTAAGGATACATTTAAACACTGTATTGTAAAAGTGAGACATTCTGTTGGCATTAGATTTAAATACCTGAACAAAGAAAGAACAATCGGATGCACAAAGAAAACATCTTAAACTCAAAGTCCTGAGATGTCCCAAAGCAGAAATTCTACATAAAAAAATAAAAATACAGATTATTTTTTATACAAACTATTCACCACGAGTTAAAACTGAGCAGAACAAAATATAGAATTATACGTCTACACCCACCGTTTCAGTTGTAATAGATGAAGAGCATCAGAAAGACTTGTGGTTCTTCTGAAGGATTCAGAGTTTCATGAGCTGAAGGTCCTGCTTTTATACCTCCCCCTGGCCCGGTCCAAGTTTCCTGGAAGCTTTCATCACAGTCTGACTCTTCTGTGGAATTTCCCATGTCGCATGTCTGTCACTACACTGCCCTCTTTGGTGAAGAAACAATCAAATTGACTGGATCGATTCCATTTTTTTTCTTTTATAATTTATTTTAGGCACCGTTAATGCTATTTTTTTTTCTGGTTTCATGGTTGATTAAAAAAAAAGTAAATGTATTGAAGTGTGATTACAGTTAAGAGAGATATGTTTCGTTCGTTCAATCAGTCAATCAATCAATCAATCAGTCGTGCCGTTTCTAACAGCAAAATGTGCACAAAGTGCTTCACAATACAAAAGTTTAAAATAAACAGTATAAATGCCAGTCTTGATTGTTTCCTATATGTATTTGTGTATTTGTGTGTATTTGTATTTCCTGTATAAAGTTACAATTTACATTGCACTTTGATTTGTATGGCCACCATATACTATATGCAAGTTTAAAGAGTCACCATTTAATTTAAATAAATCATTAAATTTGTGTAAGATGATTTATTTAATCACGCGCGTGCACACACACAGCCTATATTCTTACTAATTATCAAAATTGTATTTTTATTTTTTATTTTTTAATTTATTTATTTGTTCATTTCAAATAAAAAACAAAATATTTACAAAACCATATTAATAATAAAAATAAAACAAATTTAACATGAAAGGAAGCAGAAGAAGAAAAAAAAAATCTTATGATATCTGGCCCCTAAAAATTTTACTAAAGTACTATAACAAACTGAAAGGCAGCTTTGTGGTCAAATAAATACATATATAATAGAAAATACATTATAAATGTGTTGTGCACACAGACTGTATCTGAAACCACAAATATCAGTTGCAACCAAAGTAAAAAAAAAAAAAAGTGAACACATGTCCTCTATTCTTTAGTACTGCTTCAAAAACAGTTAATAAATCTGAAATTTCCTATTTTCAAGATGTAGCATGATGCTCTTCAGTTTTCATCATAGGAAGAATATTTTCAACAAAAGGATTGATAAAAATATTTTAAATGTAGCTGAAAAGCAATTCATCTCTAGTATATACGCCATGTGCCACCCATAATGTAACGTTGTTACTTGTCTGTTAGTATAATATATTGTGAACCCCTTCATAAAACATGCATGCTTAGTGTACCTTCAGACTCATGCTTCACCTACAGAGGAGATCTGTGATCGTAATGGGGTTTGCCTGGATAAATAAAGGTTACTTTAAAAAAATCAAATGTGAAACTTTCAGAAAATAATATATATAATACTTTGTAAAATAAATATGTTTGAATGTACAGCTACAACTCATTAACGCTTGGGATCAAGCCACTTCAAGATGGCCACTACAGCTAATCAACCTTAGCCTACAGGATACTGTGGTATATTAAGCGTGGTAGTAGCTGAGCACCATCCTCAATCAATTCTCTGAGCTCCAGCACAAACAGTACCAGCTTTATTTATAGAACATTTTAAACTACCACAGGACCAAAGTGCAAAGTGTACAATTAAAAAAAAAAGATTAAAATAATTAAAAGTCAACATTTCACATGGTGTCAAAGGCCAGGGAGATGAGATGAGTTTTGAGAAGGGATTTAAAAGCAGACGGGGAAGAGATCAGTCAACATCTCACAAGATCTCACAATATTACATGAGACTGTGCAAAATGTCATTCATAAACTTTTCAGTCTGAAACAGTTTTAGTTTAAAACATGGCATGAAAGGTGGCGGACGACATGCACTTCTGTAAGGAATGCTATAACAAACAATGCATGGACTACTAGAACCTGTTGGCTGAAAAAAAAAAAAAACTTGAAAAGTCCAGGATGTGAACATGCCAAGGACAGAGAAAGAAGCAGACGTCTTCTTGAGAAGTGCCTGGGGATGGGAAAGGTGTTGCAGGAGCAGAGGCGCCTGCTGGCTGCCCTTGACTCAAAGTGACAGTTCACATCCTTCCTCTCTGGCTCGGTGCACTGCACACACAAACCACAGCCCCTTGACACCTCGTAACCCCCACCTCTTCCCCAGAAAAACAATATAAACTCCTTAATTAACTCACACAGAACAAACCTCCGGGGAGAAATCAAACTCTAGCTTTGATTCAGACAAGATTAGAACGTCTAACGCGGATTTATTTAACACTAACGTAGAGATTTTATTGCACTTAACATTAGAAAGAAGACTTTCTACTTTGATTGTAGTCTTTGTAGACACATTTATTTTAAGTCATTGGTTTATATTACTTGATAGTACTTGATTATAGTGATGTAGTGATAGTAAAGAGAAGATTCATTTGAAAAGTGAGTTTTGCTTCATTCCCAATACAAAATGTTATTTTTAAAGATAATTTAACTATGACATTATAGCAGCCATGACTAAAATCATCACTGTTCATGAACCAAAATTACATCCTAATGAACTTTGATCATGATCTGTGTGTGGAAAACGAGCTAAATGTTTGTGTGGCAGCAGGAAATAATCAAATCAAATGTAGGAGGAAATAGTTGAGACGTGCAGCAACACAGACCTGTTTTTACCTCTAAATTAAATACATTTTGTCTGGGAAAAGAAAAAGGGAAAGAAGCAGTAAAATGCAAGCGTTTTGTTGTTGTTGCCATGCGGTGTCACCAGCGTGCAAATACATCAGTCTGGATGGGAATGAGTGTCCTATCCCTTTAAAACCGGAAATAGAATGTCCATATATGGTCCAAAACCAAGCCAATCGGATGTTGGCTGGCTGCTTGTTTTGGCAGACCTCGGACCAGTTTGAGAGACGCAATGGCAGAAGCTCTGGCTAAAGTTCCTGACGTAGAGATCGATCCTGAAGGAACTTTCAAATACATCTTGGTGAGAGTGAAAGATGGAGATAAGCAGAAAGACATAGTGCGAGGCACCAAAGCTGCAGAGTACCACAGTAAGTTTTCTGCACGAGGAGCGATCAGTGCAACTCGCAGTGTTCACATCATGCATATCAACATTGGTATACTGTACTGTATATGCTTTTAGCACCTCTGACCAGTGGCGTAACTAAAGGTGGGCCGGAGCGGGACTTGGGTTTGAACAGGGGGCTGCCAAGTTGAAGGATGTGGAGAGAGGAGTATACA
>JARVGS010000979.1:22013653-22026494 GCA_031762315.1 Hypsolebias antenori | reverse complement strand
CACCATGGTCCTGTCAGCAGTTTAGTCCTGTAAGCAGGATGGTCTTGTTAGCAGCCTGGTCTTTTTATCAGGATGGTCCTGTCAGCAGTGTAGTCCTGTTAGCAGCACGGTCTTGTTTGCAGCATGGTCCTGTTAGCAGTGTAGTCCTGTTAGCCACGTGGTCTTGTTCGCAGCATGTCTTGTTAGCACCATGGTCCTGTCAACAGTGTAGTCCTGTTAGCAGCGTGGTCTTGTTTGCAGCCTGGTCTTGTTATCAGCATGGTCCTGTTAGCATGGTCCTGTTATCAGCATGGTCCTGTTAGTGTGGTTTTGTTAGCAGCAAGGTCCTGTTAGCAGCATGCTTCTGTCAGCAGCAAGGTCCTGTTAGCAGTGTGGTCCTGTTAGCAATGTAGTCCTGTTAGCAGTGTGGTCCTATTAGCGGTGTGGTCCCATTAGTGGTGTGGTCCTGTTAGCAGTGTGGTCCTATTAGCGGTGTGGTCCTGTTAGCAGTGTGGTCCTGTTTGCAGCATGGTACTGTTAGCATTGGGATTCTGTCATTATACAGCGTTGTGGATGTTTAAAAGTGTTTTAGAAATTACACAAACAAATACAAGGTTTTGTTTTATTAGTTCACATAAATTGTTTTTCAAAGATCAGTCCATAATTTATAATTTATTAACATATTACATGCCATTCTAATGGGTTAAGGTTTTTGTTGCAACCTGTAAACTCTGCCGAAATATTTTAATAAGGACGACTACCTTTTCAGGCATGCTTTATCAACGTGTGGTTTTGTCTGTTTTTACAGTTATGGGACGGCAGAACTGTGCCTACATCACGTCCACCTCATTGCTCAGATGGTGGGTAGGAACAAAGAATTTAATCTTAATGTCTTTACTAGGGTTGAGCCCTCACACTCACATTATCTGCTGCCTTCTGTTCTCCTCCAGGTGAAAGCATGCACCACTGAGGGTTACCAGCTGCTGCACCTGGGACTGCTGCTGAAACGCATGGTGTTTCTCATGACTCCTAACCACCAGGTCAGAAACCCGAGCTCTGAAAGGACAGTTTAAACAGGCAGGAAGGACGAGACCTGTTTAAGAACTAGGCCTCAGTCCCATCCATCCATTGTCTTTACCTGTTTCTTCCTCTTCGGATCATGGGGGTCACTGGTGCCCATATCCAGCAGTCACTGTGTGAGAGGCAGGGGGCACCCTGGGCAGGTCTCCAGTCCATAACAAAGCCACATAGAGACAGATGAGACAAACAACCATTCACTCTCTCACTCACACCTAGGGACAATTTAGAGTTACCAATCAGCCTAACATGCATAACTGTTTTATAACAAGTAGTAAATAATGTTTTTGCTTGTTTGTGTGTTATTGAACCATTCAGTCCTTAGAGCACACCTGCAAGCATGTGACCTCTTTGACACCCCTCTGACTGGTGTTTTGACAGGACGTTTGTAAGTTGGGTTAGTTTATCTGCAGACTCTGTGAGTGGTTATCAGTACATTCAGCTGATCTATAGAAACATGATTTGCACAATTAAGTTCTGATGCATGCTCAACAATCCAGGTAGAAAAATCTAACAAGGTTAAGTCTGGTCCTCCTCCATCCAGAGGACCTGACTTAACCTTTAAATTTGTACAATTAACTTTTTCAGCCAACACAATTTACGGCTAATACCAGAAACAGAAAATATTTACTGTAATATTTTGTTTTTTTATTTTTTAACAAGAAAGGCTTTAATAATTCAAATTTTAAATACATACACTATGTAGGAGCACAGACTTGGAGAAGAGTAAACAAATGTTTTTCTTTTCTCAGATGGAGCTGGTGGCTCGTTTCCCCCCGTCAAAGGTGGAGAACCTTCCAGTGTGGCATCATGTCCTCTTCAGAGCTCTTTCGCAGGACGCTTACCTCCATGTGCAGGCAGAAATGATTGGCCTCGCTCAAAAGGTGCTAACTGACTGGCAAGATGGAGGATACAAGCTGGGACAAATGGACAAAGTGGTGAGAATATTCTCAGTTATGCAGCGTCATGGGGTTTAATAGACTTCTCAAACCCTGTAGGGCCAGGCTGTCAAACCCACTTACAAAAGGGGGCCAAAATTAAGACCTTTTTCAAACTGAGGGCCAGTTTCACAATCTACATCAACTAAAGTTAAATACTCAACATCTTTTCTTGGTCACAGGTTCCTCAACAAGAGTTTGGTTGGTCTCATTTGGCATTCTCTGTTGCACTTTTGACATCATAATCAAAGTTTACTGAAAAAATTGAAGTGATTAAAATATTTCACATTTGAATAACATCTTGGGGGCCAGATGTCAACGAGGGCCACATTTGACCCCCGGGCCTTGAGTTTGACACATATACTGTAGGGAATCTATGTGCACCAAGGCCAGTTTGTAGACTCATACCAAACACATTAAGAAAACGGTCATAGGATGGGTTATGTTCTTGTTTATAAAAGTTGATTCCATTTCAGACCAGTCTGTCAGACATCCAGTGACTAGTTTCATTGATTGTACTCCTTAGGAAGTTTTGCAGTTCAGACATCTAGTTTTCTGAAAGTGTCTCAAAAGCATGAACTGAAAGCCCGTTGTCTAAACAGGTCTCACTTGTAAATGAGTCCCCGAGGTTTAATGTGATTAATCTGTCTAAATAAAGGTTGAATTAAAAATGATCTATAAGGGTTGTCGTAAAGGTCTTATTACAGTATAAATGTCTGATTGTACATCTCTAGATCAAAACTGTTAGATTCCTCCACTCAGATAGTGCTGCAGCTGTCTGTCACCTCTTTCCAGTATTAATTGCTGAAACAAAACCATACAAGGAGACAGGGTGGAAATATGAAATCCATCCATTGTCTTTACCTGCTTCTTCCTTTTCGGGTCATGGGGGTCACTGGTGCTCATATCCAGCTATCACTGTGCTAGAGACAGGTCTCCAGTCAATCACAGGGATCCACCGTGCCACTCCGGAACTTTGAAATGAAAAGTAAAATGAGTTTTATTTACAAAGCGTCTCTTGTTGCCAGAACGCTGTGCTGTTATCCCTCCTATCAGTGCTGCGAGGGCATCCGTCTCCTGGAGAACAATGCGTGTTGTCTGCAGTGAAGATAGTCACACAGCTGTGGTCGCGAATGAGTCCTGGTCAGGTGAGAACGTTTACACACACACTGAATAAAGTCATACAGTGCAAGACTGTTGTCTCCAACTTGTGCTCAGGTGCAGACCCAACCTGTGCTTCAGCACACGATGCAGCTCCTCCTGTCAACAACAGCCATTTTAGTGAAAAACACTGAGCCTCGCGTCATATGTCAGGTAAACTTTAAGAGTTTACTGTCCACGCTCAGCAGCTGAAGTTTGACGCTGGTTATTCTTTCAGGCAGTGGTGTGTGTGGATGCTGTGGTTTCTCAGAGATGTGCTGATCATCTGCTGCTGGCTGCCCTGGAGTTTCTCTCATCCCTCGGAAAGATCTTTATCCCTCTAGACAATCAGGTAATGAAACTATTGAACTATTACAAATTCATTTTATTACCTTCTGTCTTTCCTAGTGTTTAGATTTTTGTTCTGCTCCCGTTATTTAATCCTGTTACCCTATTTTTTATACAGTGGTTCATTTGCAAAAGAGTGAATTACCAGATTGACGGAAGTTGCATATTTAAACAATTTGGTGTTCTCAACTTATCTGCTACACTAGAAACCATCATTTTATTTTAGTGTTATATGTTTTTGTTCCAGAGTCAGATTGTTCCCAGGCTGAGCAGCCTTTTCAGAGTCCTTCTGGCTGATAAATCCTGGCTGATTCACCAGCACGCCCTGGAGGCCTTCTCATACTTTGCAGAGGTAAGGCAAAAACAAACAAAAACAAAATCAATGCTATTACTTCAAATGTAATGCTGTGTAGAAGTGTGAACATAAACATGTCCCTCCTCTGCTTAAGAATACGAACCACGAAGAGGTTATTTCTCAGAGTTTGTGTGTGGAAGAAACAAAAACCAAAGTAGTCAATTACCTCAGCAAGGTAGGCAAAATGAACACAACGTGATGAGGATCTGCTGCGGCAGCAACAAATAATGACTCCAGTTTTTTGTAGACCCTGAATGTACAGGAAGATGCAGAGTCCCGGCTCCTGAGACTCAAAGAGGAGGCCGCGGTAATCAAAGAATACAATAAAACGCAAGAAAGCAAAGAAATGGTTTCCAACAAACAGGCTGCTGAAGCTGAAGGTCTCACAAACTCTGAGGTGGGTTAATTCACCTGAAGTCTGCCCCTCCTTAAACACACAGATGTAACTGAAAGAACCAATGGCTTTAGCTCATTTTAACTGATTTATACGCACAAATTTATAATTTTGAGATTAAGTGAGTTATTGTGTGAATTCTTATGAAGCATGCACACTATTGTGAGCCATCTTTCTTCCATACGTTTTTCAGCATCTTTCTCATTCCACAATTTTTGTGCTATTTCAACAAATATTAAATCAAAATGTTCAGCTCGTTCAGAAGGGTGCTATGACTTTTGGTATTGGTACAACTTTTGCTTTTTGCAAGCTTTTCTGCCAGTTTTTATTTATTTTTTTATAGAAAATGAATTGAGCTCATTTTCCATCCTTCAGATGTGTTTACAACCGTTTACTGCTCTTTTCACATTTTGTTCTGGTTCATCTTATTTCAGCTGCCGTGTACAAATTTAAGCATTTTTTTTCAGCTACTTTCAGCTGTTTTGTGCTCCTTTCAGATTCTTTCTGCTAACCACATTTTTTCCACTTCTTTTAAATTCTTTCTGCCAAGTTTAGCTTGTTTTGCTCCGTTCAACTTATTTCTGCAAGTTTAAACTTATTCTATTTCAGCAACTATTTACTGTTAGCTGTTTTTATGCTAATTTTTTAGCTTTTTCAGCCAATTTCACATTTTTTGCACTCAATTTTACATTTCTCAGCCTAATCGTGCAAAATTGTGCTCTCTCCAATTTTTGGTAATTAAAGCTTCTTTCTGCTGTTTTTTGTTGTTGTTGCTAATTTCAGTTTTTCAGATAATTTCCACTTTGTGCTCATTTCTGCTTCTGCTTCTTTCAGCCTAATTGGGCAAACACGTTTTTTTTTCCTTCTACTAATTTAAGCTTGTTCTACCTTTTCAGCTTTTTTTTTTTTTTTTTCAAGCGCAACTGTTTTCTGATAAATTCATAATTTTCATGGTAATTTTTGCTACTTTCAACCAAATTAACTTCTTTATGGTAATTTAAGCTGAAGTTCCTTTCAGATTTTTTTCAGCTAGTTTCAGCTTTATCTGATATTTCAGCTATGATTTAGCCGTTTTTCCAGATAATTTTAGCTTTTCAGCTAGTTTTCTGCTATTTTCCTAATTTTTGTGCTATTTTCTGCTAATTTAAACCTAATTCAGCAAATGTGTTCTTTCTGCTAATTTAGGCTTGTTCTTCCGTTTCAACTAAAACTCTGCATTTGTTGTTGCTAATTTCAGCAAGTTCTTCAGCAATAAACATTCACACTGCATCTTCACAGGAAATGCAATTTATCTAGTTTAAATTGCCTTAAGTAAAATAAAGTGCAAT
Source organism: Hypsolebias antenori (assembly GCA_031762315.1). Classification (NCBI taxonomy): domain Eukaryota; kingdom Metazoa; phylum Chordata; class Actinopteri; order Cyprinodontiformes; family Rivulidae; genus Hypsolebias; species Hypsolebias antenori. The sequence goes on along the minus strand of JARVGS010000979.1, from coordinate 22,020,935 downwards.
AATTTATTTAAAAAAACTTTAATTTCTGTGTTTTCTGTATAATTATGTCCCCCCCACCCCACCACCACCTTTTAGCCATGTCCAAAGAAAGCTCGACAGGACACCAGCACAGAGGAGTACAGCTGCTACATCCAGACAGCTCACAGTGCTTTGAAAGCCCTTCAAGCTCTAAAAGAAGGAAACACCAGCATGACAGAAACGCCTCCACCATGGCTGGAAGACAAACTGCAGGAGCTGCTGGTCCTCATAACCAACATCAGTTCAGTCAAACCCACCACCTAGCAGCTCTGGTTTGTTTTAAACCTGTCTGTACATTTCACCCAGAAGTTTGTAAAGATTTTTCTTTCTTTTTTTTTTTTTTTTGAGGTTTTTGTGATACAGTTTATTAAACTATTTAAAAACTAACAAGTTCAGTCCACTTTATCAGCGCAACATAAATCGCATTGTGAATAAGGAGAGTAAAGCACTGTATACAGTAAAATGTTTATTTCACCATCAACAAAAAGCTTAAATAATGTTTTTCCTATCTCGCATTTATTCCAAGTGCAAGCTTTTAGTAAATCAAACTATTAAAAATTGTCCTGCAAAAAGTTTTATCGAGCTTAATGCCTACAGGTAATTTGGCACATTTAAAGGAAAAAAGGCAGATAATTATCCTCTATTTAGGATCATTTATCATCTTGAAGTGATTATTGTCAGTTGGCAAACCAATTATAAACTGCTTTGTCAAAATCCAGCACCAGTGGACAGCCATCTTTACCTGTTCAAAGCAAAATCCTATAGTAAATGTACTGTTTAATTTCAGATATAAAAATCAGCCCCTCACAGTTTTTACTGCGTTGCTTTACATAAGATATTTTCATTTTTCTGCCCTTGGGGGGAAGTGGCAATCCAGATGTGGTGGATGGATTAAAGGTCTCCAGTGGTTAAATGGTTTACTTCAGATGGATTTTGTGTCAAGCAGCATCACCAGGCGCTCTCCTCCCAGTCTCCATCTCCCCAGCCGTCTGTTTCGGTCTTCAAAAGAAAACAAAAAAGTAATGAGTGAACAATAATTTAGTATTTGTGAACAACTGTGGAAACTGCTGACATATACCAGTCTTCTCCCATCATCAACATAAGCCAATAGCACTGACTGCAAAGATTATCTTCTCAAACATTTTGCTTTAACTGGATTAGTGGGGCAGCCCACCATCACTAGTTCTCTTGTCCTAAATATACTAAACATTCACTCAAAAGGTCCAACTGGCAAACTAAGTCAGTAATTTTTATTTATTTAACCAAGTTAGTCAGCTGAGAACAAATTCTCATTGACGATGACCTGTTCAAAAGGCAGCAAATACTGGAGTGGGAGAACAACAGACGGACGACATATAAACAGCTGACTAACGAGTTGTGCAGCAAATGATAAAGAGCTAGGACAGGTTTCGTGGTACGAGAGTAACAAGATTGAGGAGGAAATCGCTAAAAGCATGTGCAGCGATCAGCAAGTGATGCTTCTACAGTTTTTAATGCAAATGGGAAAAAAAAGGTAAATTTTAGTTTGTTGTAGATGGTTCCAGTTAACAACAGAAAAGTGAAATTATGAACAACCAAATGAGGTGCGTGCTTTAGGGATAAATAGGGGAATGCAGCTGCTGGCGCAGAGGGTACGTATGCTGCTATGGATATTTTTTAACAAACAGGTAAGCATGGAGCTTTACCAGTTAGGGTTAAGTCTAAAGAGTGGTAAGGAGTATCCAGTTTGTGAGGGAGAGTTTTGGAAGTAGTTCTGTAGATCAGGGGTTCCCAAAGTTTTCCATGCCATGGCCCCACAACGGCATTAGCTTCTGGCCGTGGGCCCTATTGCAAACCCACAAATAATGCTACAAAATATGTAAAGAAACATCAACTTTTAGAAAGTTTTACCTTTTACTCACTATATTCTATTCATTATTACAGCTGCTGAGCATAAAAATGTTATTAACTAACATGTTGTAAACACTGTTATTCCCACTCGAGTGGTGCTGACGTTTTGAAGGTTTTAATTCTCGTTTTGCAAGGGTCTCCAGACAGGACACATCGGGCAATCATGGCCATTTTTCTGTATGACAGTAAAGCCATACTTAATGTATGCTTCATCATACCTTTGAATTTTAGCTGGCCATGAGTTTTTTTTATTTTTTTTCTTAATTTTTTTTTTTTGGCAGCAGTTTCCACCACAGCAGGGCTGCTGGCCGGTTCCTTGTCTTTTAGAAACTTCTCCATTTTGTCCTTGCTATGCTTGAAGAGTAAAGCAGCTTGATACATTTGACTGACAGCCAATCAGAAAGATATGGTGAAAAATATTTAAATATACAGTATTATTATAAAATGTATTTTAAAATAATTATTGAAAAATAGATTTGATTATAGTAATTTAATATATATATATATTTTTTAAGTCTACAGCTTTCTGGTTTGTTTCCAAAGAAGACCTCAGCTCTAGATTTGACTTTGACAGCAGAGTGTTGATGTGAGTTTTGTATAAGAGTGAAGAATTGAGCCAAACCCCAACCAAGGTGTTTAGAACTGCTGGCAAACTGGACCTTGGAGCCACTCAAAGAGACAATTTTCTGAAGGCAGACAGTTTGAGGAAGGTTTTGTTACAGATCATGCAGTTTGTTTTCAGAGTGGTCAGTTTTAAATGAAGATTAGAAAACGGACGCTATTGAAACTAATTTTAGTGCAGAGGGCAGAGTTAAGCTAGGTGATATACACAAGTGTCATCGGCGTAAAGATGTATGCGAACAAGAATTCACAGAATTTGTTACATTGTTGATATGCTGAAAAGGGATGGACTTGGGGAACGCCTTTGCCGATAGGTAGCGGGTCTGACAGGTGACACCCCTCCCTCACTGATTGTGTTCGCCCAGAGCAGCAGCTTTTGAACTAAGCTATGCAACACTCTGACAGACTGATGTCTCTTAGCCTTTCCAGCAAGATGGAGTGGTCTCCAGAGTCCAAGGCATTAGCTAGGTCGACAGCAGCACAGTACTCTTCTCAATTGCACAATGTCATTTACAACCTCAAGTGTAGCGGTGGTACAACTGTGCCCTGATCTAAATCCTGACTGTACAGGGTTGAGAACATTGTGCATTTCCAGATGGTTAATAAGCTGTTTGTTGATTAGCTTTTCAAGGATTTCTGAGCTTTTCAAGGATTTCTGAGACTGTGACAGACTTGTGACCTATCCAGGGTGTCCCCCGCCTCTCGCACAGTGACTGCTGGATATGGGCACCAGTGTCCTCCGTGACCCAAATAGGAAGAAGTGGGTAAAAGATGATGGATGGATGGCTTTTTGAGACACATGGCAGGATGGAAATGGGTGTAGCAGCTGAAGTCAGCAGTGTCGCCTCCTTTGAACATTGGGGTGACTGCAGCAGATTTGTATTTTCGGGGGGAACACTCTAGTTTGCAGCAATAGATTTAACAAGCCACATTGGGGTTGTGATGACGTGAACACTGGTTTTCAAAAAGAAAGGGTTAACCACATCCAATCCAGCCAGTTTGCTGGGTGTCCAGACTGGGTAGTTCAGTCAGTACTTCACTCATGCATGAGCTGAAAGGTGAGGGAGGGGAGTGTCTTGAGGCAGGTGGGCTTGATTCAGTTTGTGGTAATAGGAGACTGTTAAAGAATTTGGAGTATTACCGTTTACACAACTAGTTTTAGCACAACCAGTTTTAGCAAAGTAATAATTGCTGAACCAAATATACAAGAGAGCCACCACACCATTATAAATTTTTTTTGAACATTAAACTGGTTGAGATTATTTCACAAAGCCAAGATTTTAAGATTTATATATTATGTAATCACTAGGCTAATCAGCTCAGTATTAAATCACCTAAAAAGTACTGATCCTTCACTTTTAGGTCTAACATTGTTTATTTTTTACCAAATAAAATGCTTATACACTGCAAGGCCAAAACAAAGGTCACACACTAATATTTCGTTGGATCGCCTTCAGCTTTGATTACAGCATGCATTCACTGTGACATTGTTTCGATAAGCTTCTGTAATGTCACAAGATCTATTTCCATGTAGTGTTGCATTAATCTTTCACCAAGATCTTGCATTGATGACACTAGGCATGATGGGTGCATCACTTCACCTGCCTCTCTTCTTACCCTGATGTGCCCATCACTCTGGAACAGGGTGAATCTGGACTCAGACCTCATGACCTTCTTCTATTGCTCCAGAGTCCAATCTTTATGCTCCCTAGCAAACTGAAACCTTTTTTTTCCAGTTAGCCTCACTGATTAGTGGTTTTCTTAAAGCTACACAGCTGTTCAGTCCCAGTCCCATTGTGCATGTGGAAATGCTCCTACTTTCACTATTAAACATAGCCCTGACTGCTACTGTTGTTTTTCTTCCATTTGATTTCACCAAATATGTAAGTGAGCGCCAATCACGATCATTCAGGATTTTTTTCCAGCCACATTTCTTCCTCAAAGACGATGGTCCCCACTATCCTTCCAGTTTTTAATAATTCGTTGGACAGTTCTTAACCCAATTTTAGTAGTTTCGGCAATCGTTTTCTCTGCTTGATGCATGCCAATGATTTGACCCTTCTCAAACAGACTAACATCTTTTCCACGACCACACGATGTGTCTTTCAACATGGTTGTTTAAGAACTGAGAAGGAACTCATTGCACCATTTGGGGTTAAATAACTTGTTGCCAGCTGAAAAGATTAAGAGTAATTTTCCAATAGGATTCTCGTAACTATTTGCTTAGTACCTTCTATAACCTCTGCAACACTACTCCCTTATTTTGTTCTAAAATGTTTCTTAAATTAACCTGTTAAATGCCCTAAAACTGAAAAAAGCACCAATTTAGAAATTATTTTTTTTAATCAAATCCATGTTTACCAAAACTATCAGACAGGATTTTTAGCAGGTGTATTGGTTAGTTTAGGGCTAACAGTTTCAGGTGATAAAACCAGTTTAGTAATATTTAGTGTCGTGAAAAAAAAATTCTATTAATACTGTATACCGGTAATTCTACCTTAAGAACTTCATGCCATTACGATGAACATTTCAAGCTGAAAAAGATTCAAAAGTTCTAAAAACAAAACACAAACCTCAGACAGGTTGGCTGCTGCAAACTTGGCAGTAAGTGTTGAAGTATCAAAAAATGAGTCTGTCTCCAGAGCTCGAGTGTTTGTTGAAGAGGCTCCAGATGGTCCTGCATCATGTGCACTTTTCTCTATTGGCAGTAGAGCTGAGGAGGACAACTTAATGTCTGGCACCATATCTGCAAATAAATCCAGTTCTGGGTCTTCCTCTACCTTTTTCTTCACCTTGATGGTAAACTCATCCCCCAGACCTTCAGTTCTACCACTGATTTGTGGCACTGTAGATCTGTGCTCTGGGACTGCTGAGTGGCGTGATTTCTGAGAATCAGTTTTTTGACCCCGGGCATTGTCCCATGACGGAGGACTCCTGTTCTGCGTCGACTCTTGCAGTGTTGAAGTCAGTTTAAGGGGTTTCGAGGAACCGAGTTTCAATGTTTGAGGAGCATGTTTAACAGATGCACTGGTACTCCCTCTGGGAGGCATAAGAACGACCGAGTCTGCAAAGGGAGCTGTAGGGAAAATATTTGAGTCAGTGTCCTCAAAATCTTCCCATGGCTCCTCTTCTGTGGTTTCCTGTGTCAGCCTCGTGCTCACTGAACCGACTACTTCTGACGCTTGAATGTGAATCTGTACTGGTTTTCCTTCTCTTCTTTCACCTTCGTCACGGTCACTCCAGTCAGGCCAATCTTCCTCTCCACCCTCTAGTCGGTCAGTCTGTTTTGAGCTGTGCGACAATGGTTTTATCTCACTGTCCTGATAAAAGCCATTCAAGGGCAGAGACACCTGTTGCATGACATCTGGAACACAGCAGAAAAGACTTAAACTTCATCTAAACAAACTCTAACTTCAATATTAATGATAATAAAGGCTCTTACCTGATGTTACAAAAACTTTTGGTTTCTGTTGAGCATCTGCCAAGTTCTCAAAGTGACTGAGTACCAAGCTCTCAGTTCCTGATGGTTTGGGGAAGAAATTTAAAGCTTTGGTAGGCTGAGCCATCTGAAGGTGGGAGCTCCCAACGACATGGATAGGAGAAGCTGAGAAACGTGGATAAACAAAAATTACTGCTATTCAACAACAGATAGTCTGAATTACTTTTGATATTTAACACAATCAATTTGACCTGTTTTCATCTTTCTTTACTAACTGTTTAATAATTTCATTCCAAGGTTGTATTTGTCACCCCAGTTTAATATGATGGAGCTTTAGAGCCACGCTACAAAAAAAAAAATTTACATTACGAACAAGAATAAAGTCATAATATTACGAGAATAAAGTTGTAGTATTATGAGAACATAATATTATCAGAACTCTGACACAATAAAGCAATCTTATAACTGTGGAAAAGTGATGAATGTTGACGTCGGAAGTACAATAGCAAGAGAGCCAGCGCACTGTGGCATATGGATTCTTATGATAAACTGAAGCCGTATGGAATTGAAATTAATGGCTGCACTGATGGATTTAGTCGTGACATAATGTGGATGGAGGCATATTTCACAAAGAGTGACCCAAAAGTGATTGTGGACTACTTCATAATCACAGTGACTCACATTGGAGGCTGTTCACAGCATGTGCGAGCCGACACAGGACGTATGACGAGTTTATTCTCATAATATTGTGACTTTATTCTCGTAATACTACCGTACGTCTTTATTTTCATAATTTTATGACTTTTTTTCTCATAATGCAATTTCTTTTTTCTTAGTGTGGCTCTAAAGCTCTGTAGAAGTTTAAAACGCAAATAAATTAGAAATTTAGTTTTAAGACCAAATTAATAAATACATGATGACAAAGAAAACCTCACTATAGTGATCCCTCACCTATTGTGGGGGTTATGTTCCAGATCCGTGAAGTAGAGGCATTATTTTTTATTATTATTTATCTATATTTAAGGCTTCATAAACCCTTCCCACACTCCTATAAACTTTTCCCCTCTCTTATAAAGGCTTCAAATGCTCAAACTTTTTGGCGATGAAGATGAATGTACAGTACACACACTACAAAAACTGGTAAAAAACAAACAAACAGTGGAGCCGCAAAACGTGAACCGCGATATAGCGAGGGACGACTGTACATTTTGAAAACAAATAGTTCAAATTTTCTCTTTTTACTTTTAGCACTGCTGATTATTCTTGGAGCGTTCTTTGGGAAAGCTCCAAATGTTGTCATTTAAGAGGTTTTTG
>JARVGS010000979.1:21999204-22010096 GCA_031762315.1 Hypsolebias antenori | reverse complement strand
AGATGATGGATGGATGAAATATTTGTTCCTAGATTTTTATTTTTATTTTATTGTTTTGGAGAAATCCAAGCAACTAATCTAATACTGGTAATTTAAGTTACAGAATTTTATGCACTCCTGTATTATTTGTTCCTATTTACAGTAAGGAAGCAAAAATTATTGTTTTAAATACATGTTCCATTTGTTTACATTGTTGTTTATTCTTTTCAGCGTTTCAGTTACATAACTGAAGCTACATTTATGAACATTTCAGTAAAAAAAAATTGTTTCTGAATCGAAAATCGTTTCTGAATCGAAAAATCGATTTTACATCGAATCGCGACACCAAAAGTCGGAATCGAATCGATTCTCCAGACACAGAGATTTGCACCCTTAGTAGGAAGAGGGCCACCTGCATCATGGACTCAATTCACCCAGCACGCACTTTTTGCCCCACTCCCCTCAGGCAGGAGGTTAAAGAACATTAAGTGTAGAACCACTAAACTGAGGAACAGCTTCTACCGTGAATATGTTTGGCATAAATCCAGAAGAATCACTGTAATGCCACTTTAACTGGGACTGTCACTTTATCTGTGCTGCTGATTATCCATGCTGCCAATTTCTTATCTTAAACTGCTATATTCATACCCATCTGCTCACAAAACTCATGTTCAGGCTACCATTTAATACACAGTATTATTTTACAATACTATTGTTTAGCTTACATCTTAGTTTCTTGTATGCGGTTTCTTTTTTAATACTTTATATTTGTGCTATTTTTGGGTGTAACTGGGCCCTCGTGTACACAATTTTGTTCTACTCCATGTACCACATGCGATGTGAATGACAATAATTATTGTCATTCAATAATATGTGTATTATTTTTCTTTAAAATACCTTGATGAATGAATGAAGAAAACAGATACGGAAATGATTATTATTATTGCTGTATATTGCTGCACTGTGAACACGAATGAGGCCGCACCGTACACACCTTGGCAGCTTTGTTGACTTTGTCTTCATTGCCCCGCTTGTGAACAAACACGGACGCAGGCTTTCCATCCTGGAGAGCCGCAGAGTACATGGTGAGTCCAGAGGGCAGCGTCATGAGCGGCTCCCCCAGCAGAGTACAGCCCCGCAGCGCGCTGCTCTCCGCACCCATGGCCCCGCTTCTTCCTGCTCGACGGTTCAATGGGAGGCACACCGAGACAGAAATCAGTACGACGGCCTATCGTTCAAAACGCACACACGAACACCTGTTACAGAGTGAAGCGGACAAACCTGAATTACCGCACCAGCCGCTGGATGTGTGCTGAATTAGCTCGTGGTGTCGGCTGCCTTTGCTGGCTAACTTCGTCACAACGTTAGCCAGCTTGTCGATAGCTCGTTAGCCTCCAAACCGTCATGCTATCCGTAGTCTGGCTCTAGTTTAAATAAAAGATTTACAATATATGACTGTTAAGAAACTAAAACTTATTTACGGGTATTTTATACGGTTTGTGGTCAAACCAGGTGATGCTAAGCCGAGCTGCTGTAAACACAGATCATTTCCGGTAAAAAGAGGAAACCACAGAGCGGGGGACTATTGCTTTTATTATTAGTTATTTGTACAAGAGAGTTAATTTAAAACAAAGTTAGAATCATTTAAGTTTTACTTAGAAAGACGGAAAGTATATAAGCATAGAATATTTTAACACAGTTTGAAGTTGAAAGACTTACACACGCAAAACATATCTCGAACTCCCCTGCTGTTTTCCATAATGGTTGCAACCGAAGTGGTGCGAGTTAAACGAAGATGACTGGCATATGGTGCTGAAAACTAAAATAGAAACTGCAAAAATATACTAAAAGTAAAACCTAAAAAGCCTGTACTGCTGCCTTTATGTCAAGAAACGGATGTAACAAGTGTCTATAGCAGATAAAGTCTGTTTTAAAGAGTGTGAAGAGATAAAGGCATGCACAATGGTTGATAACTGTCTTTCAGATCAGAGGCAATATTGTGTTCAACATAATGGTATTTCCCCCAGTTATTAGTCAACAATGGTGTACTACAAGGCTCAGTCTTAGGACCCACCCTCTTTACAATCTGCATAGGTAATTTAGGTCAGAGCATCCCTGATGCATCCTTACACTTCTATGCTGATGACAGTTGTTTATTGTTGAGCTAAAACAGTTGCTAAGGCTTTCCAGCTTTTGCGATCCGATTTCGACATCATCCAGTCAGATTTGTTCCATCTCAAACTTGTCCTAAACACTGACAAAACCAAAGGGATGCTTTTTTTCAAACAGGAAGTTGGTCCCAGCAGTTCTTCCTCTGATTTAATACTCATTTGGTGTACCTATTGAGTTTGTCAATTCCTACAAATATTTGGGTATCTTGGTTGATTTGCATCTCTCTTTTAAGCTTCACGTGGAAAACCTAGTAAGGAAACTGAAAGTTAAATTGGGTTTCTTTTCCAGAAATAGATTCTTTTTACCATTTACCATTTAGATTTACCATTTAGATTCTAACTCTGAATGCTTGGAAACGCCTTGTAACTGTGACTTTCCTTGCCTCCACTGACTACGGTGACATTATTTACATGAACGCTCCTACAAGTAGCCTACTTTGCAGATGCTGGATGCTGTCAATCTGTGCGCTAAGATTCATAACTGGTCGTAACCATCATACCCACTACCCACCATTGCACCCTGTATTCACTGGTTAACTGGACATCATTAACCTCACACAAACTCTCACTGGTATATTTTCATCTTCAAATCACTTTGCGGTCCACTGCCTTCATACATCTCGTCCTACATGTCTTTGCGTGAGTACAGCTACAGCATGCGCTCTCAAGACATTATTACCTGCAGTGTTCCCTCAGTGAAGACTGATTTAGGCAAAAGGGCCTTCTCCTACGCCGCTCCTGTTTCCTGGAATATCTTGCAAAAGATATGAAGCTCTTGATCTTGACCTCTCTAAGCGGCTTCAAACATCTGTTAAGTTCCTGACAAGAAACAACACAGACATGTTCCTGTTTTTAGTTTTCTATACCACCTTACAATCTAGCTGTTTTTTTTTTTGTTGCTACTTTTCCTTTTAATTATCATTTTATTTTCACTTGTTAACAAAAAAAAAAATGTATGCATCCTTTATGATTGTCTATTGTTGTCGTTGTCATCCACTGTTGTCATCACTCTTTATTAAAATTCAGGTCTCTTTTGTAAATGAGTCCCTGAGGCTCAATGGGATTAACCTGTATAAATAAAGGCTGAATGAATGACTGTCTGAAAATGTTGGCACCCCTGAAGTTTTTTTCAGAAAATCAAAATTTTCTACCAGAAAATTATTACAATTACATGTTTTGTTATACACGTTTATTTTCTTTGTGCATACTGGAACTATAAAGATGCCTAAATTGATATAATTTCACGCAAAGCTCCAAAAATGGGCTGGACAAAATTATTAGTGTAACTTGAGGTTTCTTTGTGTGGTGATTAGATCACTCCAGATATAAAGATGATCAGAATAAAAGCAGATAACTTTAATAGCAGCTCAGCCAATATTCACACTTTATTATTATTATTATTATTTCTATCTTCATACTTTAGCCTTGCACAACAACCACACTTTCTGGTCTTGATCTCACATGACCCAATCCAGCCAATCAGAGGCTAGATGTAAGGAATGTACAGTAAATGAAGCACAAAGGAAGACACAGTAACTAATTTTTAATACTTTCATCTGCTGCTGAACACATTGTAAACATGTAAATTTGTAAATATTGATTCTGACCATACATGTAAATAATAACCATTGTGAAATCCTTCTATATTATCAAACTGAAAATATATGTGAATTAACCTAAGTTGTCAACTGTATACGTACAGTATTACTATTATTAATATAATGACAGTGTGACCTGGAGGGGTGTGACTGGGAAGAAAGGCCTCTCTGATCTAATTCCGGGCTGTGTTCTGGGGCTGTGTTCTGTTGTTGGACTTCTGTGCTAGTCACTGTCCATCACAAACATCATGTTCAAACATGGGTGTCCACAAGTGCATGTATAATATAATACAGAATACTGTACATTTGGTTGCACACACTTTGAAAAAAATAACTCAAACCAATCGCTTCTCATATATAACCATCAACAAGCTTCTTACCCCTCTCAGCTGGAATTTTGGACCACTTTTCTTTCCACAGAGAGGAAAAATCAGGGCAGACACAAAGTGTGCAGTGGAAAATGCATCTCATACCTGGCCAAGGAATGCCTCTGGATGAGCTGGAGGAGGTCATTAAGGAGAAGAAGGTCTTATTTATTACTTTATTTACTTGTTGGCATTGCTCAGATCATGCGAACAGCTGTGCAGTTTTACAAATAAAAAGAGAATGTGAGGTTTGATGAGACAAAGTCACATATTATGCAGTTAATGTGGTGTTATTTGGTATTTTAATGTGCTTTTGAGAATTCTTGCAAACGCTCATAATGGTACATGCTTTAATGTGTATTTTAACATAAGCTTAATTTCACACAAGCAAATTATTAATTTAACGTCATAGAATAAAGCAAATATCATTTGACAAACATACAGTAAGTAAATAACTCTCACTTTATAAATACCCATGTTAAAAGTAAAATCCCTACAGTCTGTAAAATAAGTTTAGCATTGCTATTAACACATAAAACATGTAATAAAATGATATATTCATCATCCTCACAACTGTTTAATAACAGTTCCTGAGCACAAACGATAGCTGTAATCTCTGCTCAAATCTCACTCATACAAACTGTTGCATGTTTCCTGTTCATCAAGAAAAAAAGTAAAAAAAAAAAAAACTCCAAAGGAAGTGGTGATTTCAACCTGACATGTAAAAACATCTGGTTACTCAAGTGACTAGCGAGCAGAAAACACACACACACACACACCATCTGATCTCACACACACACATTTTCAACATTTGTACTGAAAGCGGGAACTAACATGGATGAGCTTGGTAAGATATATTTAAATAATTTTTACATAAACGATTACTCCAAAACTAATCAATTATACAGCTTATTACAGATTTCAAATGTGAGCGATGTAAAAATAATAAAAAGTATTTTATTGAGACAGTTTACTCAGCTAGTGCACTGTCCTGTATTTACTGTACACTTTTATCTGTAATTAGCTTTATGGTTCCTACTGTTTATTTTTAATTGTATTTTTAACACAGGTGTTTTTTTAAAGCTGCTAAAAATGATTGAACTGTAATAATAATTGTAATATTTAAAATAAATCTAATTAGATCAGAGATTAGGACTTTTCACCTCACCAGAATAAATGCAGTCATGGTAGTTTCACCATGCTGAAACACTTACTGTCTTTTTGAAGCTAAACTTTCTATAGAATGTTCTTTTCAGTACAAAGTATTTTCTCTTGCCCTCACAGATAATAGTTGTAAAAAGTGCTGATAATGCATGCTTTTACTTTTATCTTCCGTGTTCTATTGATTTGTGGTTTAAAAAAATTGCAAAGAAAGATGTTTTGGGTTCAGTATTTATACTTCAGATTCTTGTGACATGATCACAAGTTTCGCTTCTGCAACATTTGATGCCACCACTTCCTGAGGAAGCCGATTTGAACCAAACAGCCTCAGTTCACTGGGCCAGGAAACATTTCACTCTGCACAAACCAAACATAAGTTCACTGGTTGACATAAAACATGAAGGGATCAGTGCCCAGTTGTTGCATGAACACTGTGCATGTGAGTTGATGACTGATTAAAAGATGTCTGGTTTTTTTTATCCTGCCACAGATGTGCTGTTAGAAGAACTGTCCCTCAATCTATCAGGTCCAGGCAGTGCTGAAAAAACGAGAAACAAAGATATGTCTGATGGAAAGGTGAGCAAAAATGAATAAATAAATTCATAAAAACTAGAGAAATCACATTTTCTGCAAACACGAAGTATGCTGAATGAGTTTACTAAAATTTGCTGAGGTTAAAACAAGCAGAGAAAGCAAAAAACAGCAAAATAAACACAAGCAATAGTGTGGAAGCTGAACAATCATTACACAAACTTAAACAGTGCCATTATTTTCTGCTTTATATTTCTGGCTAAAGTCAAATCTCAATTTTATTATCGCCTGATCGAAACATTTTATTTTGAAATGTAAGAAAAGCAAAGTTTTCGACAAACACACCACATTCCTGAAACATAATTTGCATTTCTTTGCAGGGTTCAGATGCAGATTTGTCTGGATTTAGTGAAAAAGAAAAGAAATTCGACAGCTCAAATGTCTACAGGTGAGACACAAACTCCAGGTTCCTGTTGTCACCTTGAACAGCTTCAATATGTGAATGGTGCAGAAAAAAACAAAACTAATTAAAACTGATAGTATTTCTAAATCTGGTTGTCCCATTTTAAAATAACTTTCATGGAAAATATGACTGAACGTAAGCATCTGTACTAAAATATTTTTTATAAGTGTTACATCCACCATGAACATAACACATTAAAGGAGGACATGGTTCCTGAAAAAAGGGAAAAATACCAGGAACCCCCAGTTCCTGTGTCCACCGAAAGACACAAAAACCCAAAGTATTAACTTAAAGGAGGACCTGGTGAGCCAGCAAACAAAAAGGTACAGCAGCGGGTCAACCCTATACAAGGCCATCGAAGCCGCTGCTGATAACAGACTAAAGCTACAAAAGAACTAAAAATCACCTATTACAAGAGGAAGAGCGAAAACAGGACTACCAGTCCCACCAGACCAAAATCACTACAAAAAAACCCCGTTAAAAAGTTAACAAAAATTACCTGTGGTGGCTGAGGCCGATGACATATTAATGTCATCACCGTGTGTTTCCATTCAATGGCATAATTAGTCTCTGCATTTAACCCATCCACCACCAGGTGGTGCAATGGGCAGCTATTGAGGGTGCCCGGGGGGCATTTTGGGGATGAGGTGTGCTGCCCAGAGACACCACGAGGTATGCAGTGACTGGGGATCAAGCCTGGGACTTTTGGGTCCTGAGCTGGTTGCCCTGCCTCTACACCATCTCGGCCCCCATAAAAGGCTCCAGAATAAAACAAGGGCAGCAAAAAACCCCAGTCCAAACCAGAGGAGTTCAAAAACCAGTGCATTTGTGAGAGGCAGCTTAAAAGTGTGGGAGCCAGAGAGGAACAAAACAAAAAAAAAAAAAACAAAAAAAAAAAAAAAAAAAAATGAAGGGAAGGGAAGAGGGGGAGTGGGGTGGGGAGAGCTCCCTGGGACCAGCCTCTTAAATAGGTGGGGCAGAAAAGGGCACAGCCCAAAGCAATTAAAGGCTAATGAGTCAACCCAAAACATGTCCCAAGGACAAAATAATAAGGCCTATGTGCCCCAGGCACATAACAATATGTCAGATCATTTAAAGCAGAGCTGTAAAAAAATGTTGAAACTTTGCCTCGTCTCAAAACTTTCACATCACATTCCAAAGATGCTTCCAAAACAAATGTGGTATATGATGTAAAATAATCTGTTGTTTTTAGTAAAAGGTTTTAGTTTTTCTTGTACCATCTTAAAAGCATAAACAACTAAAATGGATACAGATATTTTAATCAGATTAAAAAATATAACAAAGCTTCTGGGAAACTGCCTTGACTGTATTATTGTATATCACATTAAAACAGAGACTTTAGAAAATATTGTTAATAGCTTTAATTTATGGCAGAACATGAGAACTGAAACACAAAGCTAGAAAGCAGGAGGCTGATAGGTAACAAAGAACAAACAAGACAGAACAGAAAGACCCAACGTGATAAAAAAAAAACCCAGCCAATTCAGAGTTCATCTGATAAAACAAAATAAAATAAAGATAGAAACAAGAAGAGTTGGGTAACCACGAGAAAAAAAAAGAAGTAACTGAAGGAAGTTATGAGATAAACTTTGGCAATCCACAAAACAGTAAGGTGACATGGAGAAAAAAGAGTAATAAAACTAAAGGCATGAACCTAAAACAAACAATCAAACAAAATATGACTGAAGACTTTCTGAAGGATGACCCCCCCCCCCCCCCCACACACACACACACACACACAACACACACACAACAAAAAATCCAGGTCATGACAAGTGAATGTAAATAGTTTTTGTATTTTCCACAACATGCTCAGTTCATTTCAGTTCAACTCACTTTATTTAATCAGGACAGTGTACAGTGCATTTATAATGTTAAAAAAAATAACTCGATGCACACCACCAGAATTAGCCTTGGGCTAATTCTCATGTGGTCCCTCCAAACAATAAACTACAATTACACCATCCATCATAAATGAAACTAGACATTTAACAATTAAAAACACACCACCACCATTATTAAAAGTACATACCATTATTGACATTTAGCAACTGCAGTGCTGAGTAGATCTGAGATGTTTCTTCAAGTTATGTTTAAAGCTAATTAAATATCTACAGGTTTTATGATGAGCAGGAGAGATTCCACTGCGCTCTTTCTTTAACAGGGAAAGCTGCTGGTCCAAAGGCCGAGCATCAAATGGGAATTATTCAGTTCTGTGTGGATGTTCTGGCAGTGCACAGCTGAGTGGTGAAAACTCATTTTGCTAAAATGATTGACACTAAGGGTGGCACGGTGGCTCAGTTGGTAGCTGCTGCCTCTCAGAGAGCAGGTCGCTCCGTTCAAATCCCGGCTGGGGACCTTTCTGGGTGGAGTTTGCATGTTCTCTCTGTGCATGGGTGGGTTTTCTCCGGGTACTGCAGTTTCCTCCCAAAGTCCAAAAACACGTACGTTAGGCTGATGGTTAACTCTAAATTGTCTCTAGGTGAGAGTGAATGGCTGTTTGTCTCTGTGTGTCCCCCTGATGGACTGGAGACCTGTCCAGGGTGTCCCCCACCTATCACACAGTGATGGCTGGATATGGGCACCAGTGACCCCCCCCGTGACCCGAAAAAGAAGACGCAGGTAAAGATGATGGACTATTGGCACTAAACCATTTCAAATGTTATTCTCTGTTCCCATGTTTGAGAAAGCTCTAAAATTCTCTAAAGTTAGACGCTTGTGTTTCTGTACAATCTCACAATGATGTCTCAAAAGCTTTTTGTCAAAGTTATGAGACCCTAATGGTTTTATTGTTTATGAATGAACTTGTCCCCAATGTGTAAAACAATATGAAGTGCGTGAGAACATGAATGCATGGATATCTTGGCTGCTTCAAATGACAAACAAAATCTAACATATCTAATACTGACCAGGATCATGTGTTTTACAGTTTGTGACTTTTTAAATGTATGTTTCTTGTAATTGATATATGAATTTACTAAACCCCTTAAAGATACTTAAATTCAGTCACAATATCGATTTCCCTACAAAGTAAATCCATCCATCATCTTTACCCGCTTCTTCCTTTTCGGATCACGGGGGTCACTGGTGCCCATGTCCAGCCATCACTGTGTGAGAGGCGGGGGACACCCTGGACAGGTCTCCAGTCCATCACAGTATCAATTTCTTTATTCTTAATATAAACATTTGCATTTGAAGTGTCCAATTTATTATAGAAAGACATACCGGTACCTTTAGTTTTATTTACATTCAGAGTGAGACAAGATTGGTCTAACCACTTTACTACACCCTCCAGAGCTTTGGTTTATTTCACAGCTTCAAGTTGGGCCAGTTTACCATGTGTGTTTAAAACTGTGTGCAAAAAACTGTGTTAAACCTCATTGAGAAAAATACAACAATTCTCTGAGACAATGCTCCTTTTAGACTCTTTGGGATAAAAAGTAAGAACCTGGTCATGCAGTTTGAAGACTCTGAATATAACTTTTACTTTGGACACAATAAAGTGTGTGTCTGTATGTGTCGTGTTGTGAGGAACCATTTCACTTCCTACCAACGCACAACTGAAAAGCCGACATCTACGATTAACTTCAACTTTGGAGCAACTTGAATTACCATCCACACCAGATCTATCTAGATCTCATTTTAGTTAGAAACTTTACTTCCACCTTAACCAGCACAGAGTGATCTAGCAGTGAAAAAATAAATATTAAAAATTAAAATGAACTTGTGTTTTATAAGGCCATTTGCTGATCTTTTTTATTTTTTATTTTTCATTTTTTTACTTCTTTAGGCTAATCCCAAATAAATTCACACGTTTAAGGGAATTTCAATTCAATATATTCTGTTTCTTTTCAGTTACATACCTGTTTTCAATTGCTTTAATAGTATTGCTTTGCGTGTTTTCTTACTTTTAGCTTTATTATAATGACATATGTACATGCATGTTATGTAAGCTATTGTCACAATTCCTGAACCAAAGTTTATTTAAAAACTAAAGCCATAAACTGGACCCTGGCTCAAGTAGTTTCTAACGTTTAGCATCAATGTGATGCATTTGGTTGAACAGGTTGGTCTGAATTGATGAAATTTAATAATTTTAAATATTTTGCTTTGCTTTACTATGAAATTTATCTCTTTATTGAACCTAGTGACCTGCCAGCTCCTGTGCCAGCTTCTCTCGATCCCGACTCACCCACTCAAGAACTGGACTGTATCCTGCAAGACTTAATGGGTCTAGCACAAGCGGTCAGTATTTTCTGTAGGTGTATGTCCCCATGTGCCTGTATATCACATTAAACCGACTTTGTATAGTAGCTACTCATATTCCCATGGAAATTTCAACATTGTTCGAATAAATGATTTTTTAATAGTAAACATGGAAGGTGCATGAAAAGTTTTAAATGTGAAATAAGTTAACAAGGTTTGTAACAGAAGACGTTTCGCTCTTCATCCGAGGAGCTTTCTCAATTCAAAGAGCAGAGTGTAGGGACCAGGTTTTAAAGGTTGAGGTAAGCTACACACATACCTATGTAGATTGACAAATCACACCTCACACCTTAAACAGTAGGGGTTTCTTAAGGTCTTTGTTAGTCTAATTCACAGA
>JARVGS010000979.1:21966425-21976877 GCA_031762315.1 Hypsolebias antenori | reverse complement strand
TTCTGATTATTTGACCTAGAACAAAATTAAAAAGTCTCTTGTGAGATAATTTGTGTCCTGGATTCAAATCAATGGGAAAACAGTTTCTGTCCTTCTGAAGGTCTTTCAGGGACAAGATTGATGGAGGAGGTTGTATCACTACTTAAGGTTTGAGAACTTGGTTTCTTACAAAATTGTAATTATGGTTTCTTAATTTTTCAGGGGTGCTGAGTTGAAATTTAGGAGTACTTGAGCAACCCCCAAAGAGGCCAAAATTGCTACTGGATATCAGTTAAAAAAAAAAAAAATCAAGACCAAAAATCTGAAATACTGTAGTTAAAAATGGTATAACTAGTAAAATTTACTTGCAAAGATTACACTTTTACACTGTTTACGATAACATTGTCTAACTTCTGACAAAAGTAATTCAGTTCAGGATCACTATTTACTAGTGCCGTATTTGGTTGCCTAATACAGTCAGTCAGTCTTTCAGAGTAGTTTTAAAAGTCCGTTGTTGTGCAGTATGTGGATGAGTGCAAAGAATAGGACGAAAAGGATTTAAAAGACATGTTGAGGAAAAGAAAAAGGAGAAATATCACAGGCAAAATTCAAATACAGTACCACTTTCCCAAAATAACAAATATTTGGAAATTCCTGTAACTTGTGTGCTCAGATTTCTTTCTAAAGGTTAAGCTGTCAGCTTCATTTGTGAGCCTCTGGTATCAAAACACAACTCAGTTATCGCTCGGTGTACGCAGCACACTGAGTGAGAGGCCAGTACATTAGTTTAGATGTGATTTTCAATCATGGTGGTGAGCCTCAGCCCAGCGGACTCCGCTCAGCTCAGCTCTGGCTCATAAATCAAACCAACTGTCTTGATTTGGCTGCAGTTTTCTGGATTCCCCACGGAGTGATGCTCTGTGTGAATTAACCCTTTGCTATCAAACCATGCTGCTCTTGTTAGACCTCTGTTCCCTCTGAAATATTATTTGTGTCTTTCAAAGTACATTTATAATGCAGCTGCATGAAAATGAAGTTCAGAACAACAAAATTGATTTTATAATTTTTCATTGTTATCATGGTATGTGTCATTATTCATAGTATAGACTGAAATATCTCAACAGTTTAATAAACTGTTATAATTTGCACAAGCATAATGCAGGATAAAAATAGCTGAACTCCTGAAACTTTTACAGTTGGAAAAATACATCTTTAATATTTTTGTGCACAGCCGCATCGAATGACCAGGCCAAATGGCACCTTTCATGGAGTTTGCATGTTCTCTCTGTGCATGCGTGAGTTTTCTCTGGGTACTCCGGTTTTCTCCCACAAGCCAAAAACATGCATGTTAGGCTTATTGGTAACTCTAAATTGTCCCTAGTGTGAGTAAGAGCGTGAATGGTTGTTTGTCTCGTTTGTCTGGGTGTCTCTGTGATGGACTGGAGACCTGTCCAGGGTGTCCCCCGCCTCACACAGTGACTGCTGGATATGGGCACTAGTGACCCCCAATGACCCAGAAAGGAAGAAGAGGGTAAAGATAATGGATGGATGGACTATGACCACACTTCCTTTGAATTCAATGCAATGCCTTTACACAAACTACCATTGAAATATAATAAAATTAAAGAGCATTAATATTAAGCTGCATTTATATGGATTAATAGAGAGTTTCATAAAGCAAACCATATACAGTAGTGAAACCAAATTACAGTATTGTGTTTTTCAGTGCTATGAAAAAGAGGTTCTCATTAAGCTTTATGATTTCATTTTATGATTGTTCCATATACAAAGTAGTACTGTTGTAGGACATAGATCCCTTTGAGAACCACTTAAGTCAACACTGTATGACCTGAATTTGTATAAGAGTGAAGCTTCTTACAGTTGAGGAAAACACATTGGCTGAGCTTTGCAACTCTTTGAAGAGAAACGACGTTGCAAATTGCTTTTAAATAAATGTATTCTGTAGCAGCGAAGCAGGTTGATTGAATCTGGATCAAAATCTCATGGCATGAATTAAACATTCTGCATTCCATCCCAAAAAGATACATCGAACTGTATATGTGCATGTCTACTACAACAGAGTGTACTTCAGATGGCACAACTTTGCTGTTGGGTTGTGTGTGTCAGAGCTCAGTCAGATTTGAGCTGTACTTCTTCTGTGAGGCCAGGTGGAGACTGGGACCTGTCATCACAGTGTTATTGATGTGAAGCACTCAATACATGCTGGTTTTCAAGATGGCATTAATCCTGACGTCACACAATAACAATGTTAGAATATTTTACTCTTCTGAGCAAACAGAAGACATTTATTTACTACTTGTCTCTCAGTGAAAGGGCCTCCCTAAAGTCCAGTTTTAGCCGTACACGCGGCAGCAGTTCTGAGCGAGGCTGCAAACATTCAGTTCAAAGCTCGAAATGAAAGAAGTTCACTTATTTTCTTTGTTCGGCTTCTTACAGTGGATTAAAGTGTAAATTGTGACACATGTTCAGGATCAGCTGAAGAAGCAGAAAATTACTTTCCCCCCAACTTTTCCCTCGCGGACTGTTTATGTTTCTATCCGAGTGAGTGTATATGTGCAGCATGTGTGTGTGTGTGTGTCTGTGCTCAGTCAGAAGGATCGCGCTGTCTGATGGGTCCCTGTTCTTTGTGTATGTGTGTTTTACATTTCAATCAGACAAGCGGTGCTGTTAAATGTGCTCCTGCTGACCTGCTCTGCGCACGTTTGTGTGTATTTTGTCAAAAAAGTCATCTGGCTTGACATGTTTCAGCTGCGTGTGCCTGTGTTTATATCTGTGTGTGTGTATGATGTAGACTGTCAGCAGCTTAACTGCTTCCTGTCAGCCATGAGAATAGCTTTGTGTGTGAGTGGAGTAAGGAAAGGAACGATGCCCTGAGAGCAGAAAGAAGTCTGAAGTGTGTGTGTCAGTGTTTATGTGATGTTGGCCAGGTTATCATCATGAAGACAGGGTTTCACAAGCTTTCCTTTTTGTCTGCTGCTTTTCCACAAACACTTAGTTTTAGACACTTGAAATATGCCCTTAAAGACAATAAATTATGTCCCAGTTGAATCAATTAAAAGTCATAAATCTTACAATTATCTTCCTCTGCTGCATTCCTGTGTCACTTCACAAAGTCTTGTGAAGTTCACGCTTCAAAAATTCCCAAAATGCACCTATTTTTGAGATGAATTTTCAGGTGTTCGTCAACACCTTTTCTTTTTCTATTTCTTTTCTCTTCTTTCACGCTCCTGAGCGTGCCCTCCTCCCTTCACTTCTCAAATGTAGACGAGAACACATCCACCCTGACACATGAACTTGACGCTTGAGGTTTAAAGGAGCGGACCAGCCAAATGTCACACAACCACACACTGATCTTGAAAATAAACAGAGCTGAAAAGTCGAAATGTGGGGGCAAAGAATCAAAGAGTGAGCGTCGAACAAACGATCTGTGAAATGAACGTTCAAAAAGCCTTGAAACTTCAGAATATTTTACCAAGACAGCATCACATTCTTCAGCCCCTTGCTCTGACCGTAATGCTGAAAGTAGATTTTATCAATCAAACTCAAGGTAGCTGAGTCAAGATTTCTCTTCTCCTCCAGGGCCTTTTTTTAAGCTACCAATCTGCACAAATCTGTCTATTGAACATATTTTCAAATATTTTAAAACACATATTCAAGCCACATGTCTGTTCTAACAACCAAAATACTGCACACTGTGGTACACCTGGCTCAGGACAGACTATGACTAAGACTTCCCATAAAACAGTTATGCTCAAAAAGACCACACTGTCACGAATGAAACCACAGAAAAAGGATAGTGCAACGAACCAACTAAAGTCTGAATTAATGAAGATGAAACAGCCTCACTGCCACCAAACCTGGCCAAACTGACAGAGGCCAGGCTTAGCTTTCTCTGGTCACAGAAGCTTGGATGTGCAGACACCTCTTCTCATTCTCGACCAAGTTTCAGCTTGATATATTTAAAAACCGAGGCAAGCTTTCAATGGATTCACCATACATGTGGCCTTAAAGCACCCCGGACAACAAACTAATCTTCAAAAGACTTGATTAGAGCAGACAAGCATCTTCAAAAGAAGGTTGAGTACAAATCCAGACTATTTTCCGTCCTTTACTTACACACAAGCTCATGTAATCCTTGAGGTTAGATCTGGTTCCTGCACATCACTGCACACCTGAGGCTTTGATTTCATGATATCACAACACATGCTGTGGCAGCCTCTTCTCAACCACCGTCTGAACAAAACTACAAACAGGACGTAGACAATGACTCACAAAAGCATCATGGAGCAATGATGTATTTCCATAATATTGTGATATCAGAGGAAACTATTGTCCAGAGCTGAGAGTTGTAGGAGCACCACTATTTGCTGAAATGACATGAGAGAAAACATTATTATTCCCCATCTTATTCTTTTACCATTCAAATGGCTAAAAGGTAGATCTGCTTAACAGCAGGAGGAGCCTTTTTTCTCCGCCACCTCTTTTGCTTTCACTTTCATGGGGTAAATGGGCCAGAAAGAGAAAGAAGATAGCAGGAGGCCTGCAAATATGGATAATGCAATTACTCAATGCTGATGATCAGTGGGAGAGAGCTTAATGCAGCACAGGGTGACTTTGCTGGCTAAGCCTTTGATGTGAGAGCATCACGGGCTCTACAAAACAAACATGGGACATGTATTTCTCTGAAAGGAGTCGTAAATATGAAAATAGCTAAATAAGTGTCATGATACAAAATGTTGCTTTACCAAAATCTTAAGACAGAAGGCATTTCCACAATGACTCCCATCACTGGTCCAAACAGTGCAAGCCTCCATCATTCCTGAAACCATTAACTTGTGGTCAAAAAAAAAAAAAAAAAAAAAAAACCTTGATGTGAGGTTTATTACTTCTGGTTGGTTTGATGACGAACAACTTGTGCATGAATAAAATCAAAGTTAATTTTCATTCTCCTATACAAAAATGTCTTATTAGGAAAATACAATATAACACGCAACTGTTTAGATGCAGTCAAGGAACATTTTTCAAAAAGCTTTTTTTTTTTTTTTGCAAGAAAAATACTTGCATATATTTGGATTTTTACAGTTTTTTTTAATAATCTCCAGAAGTTATTTTTAAAGATTTTTTTATCTTTATACCAAATGATAATTATACCTACGTCTTGTACAAATTGATTAATTTAGTGATGTCTTTTTGATGCTTAGAAAGGCAGTCATCTATTATTATCCACCTGAAAGGGTCTTGCGCTTCTATCAACTTTAATGCAGCCCAAACCTCAATGTGTACCCCCACAAGTTTTATAACAAAACGACCGGCTCAGCACTATGTGCTATTTTACTGACGTTTCCGAGTTACCAAGGCAACGTAAACAAAGATGCAATTTTTCTTAATGTCTGATGAAAGTCTTAACAACCTCTATAACTGCCACAGTGAGGTCACATGACCTAGCAGGAAGAGGTCCCTGAACAAAACACTGACTAATATTTGGAGCCATTTTGGTTCAAGATGGCTGCCACAGTTACCTCAGAAAACTCTAAACTGATATAACTCTATCATTTTTTTGAGATATTGAGCTAAAATTTGGTTTGGTAGTAGCTGAGGACGTTCCGTATCACATATGAATCCACGTCAAAAATCCAAGATGGCCACCATAGTTTAGAAGAAAGAACAACTATAATTTATAGATTATTTTTGCCATATTGAGCTGAAAATTGGTATGGGTAGCTGAAAGTGAACCCCAATACATAGAACTGTCAAATCCAAATTTTAAATGGTCGCCACATGGCAGTCCTCATCAAAGTTTCTCCAGGAACTTAGTTTAATGTTGTAGACACCAGCTTTTTTTTATGTTCTTGTTTTTAATACAAGCTGTTTACACACTGTTTGATAAAATCCATCCCTCTTTTCTAATAAATTGTTCCTAAAGCAAAGTCTACAGGATTAGTTTACAACAGTTACTTGAACTTCATGTAAAACTATTCTTTTTAAACTTCAAACATGCATCAGACTTGTTCAGATGCTTGCTCGCTAAGTGTTTTCATGAGAATGCAGAAAAGCTTTTCTCATGACTCTTCTGTGAAGGTCATATTTATGCAGGTGCAGCTGCACGGTAGAAGACCACCACTTTAGATTCTGTGAAATCTTTCTTTTGGGTGTTTACTATCAAGCTGGGAATTGGAGTGCCGTCTCTTCACTAACAAGATTTATTTAGTAACTTTACCTCAAGTGTTCCTGACTGTCTCCCTGAAAGATAAAATGAAAACAAAGCTAATTTTGTTTTTGGCTGAGCAGTCAAAATTTTTATGAGGATTTGAACTGTTTTTGATGCTTTAGGAAAAACATCTGCGAACAAAGGTTATATGTCCAAAACCATAAATTATGGTTTACAATAGATGGCAAATGGATCGTACTTATATAGCACCTTTCTATCTAATAAAGATACTCAAAGTACTTTACAGCACAGTCTGTGCCCTCATTTACCTCCACACACATTCATACAGCACTATACTAACTCTCTGCAAAGATTATCTGAATCTAGAAACTAATCGGTGCTTTAGATCATATCCATACACTGATGGGACACACATCGGCCTAGTTTTTCCCTGTGCATTATAATTCTGTGCAGTCCAAAGCAAAAAGATACAAAAGTGAAAAAATTTGAAGTGCAATGAAATGAAACTGAATGATTATAAAATTCAATCCTCCTGCTGTTCGTCTTCTCATCAAAAACAATCCATCACCTTTTAATAAACTGCCTCATTACTAAAATAATGTTTTTAGTAAATACACACAAATTGTTGCCTCTTTCCCCCTAAAACTATTTATCTATTTTTTTATTTGAAACAAAGGCAAATGAAAAAAAAAGGATAAAACACTTTTAGACTAAGAATCCTTCCATATTATCTCATCCTCTCCTGTCTCCTCCTGCTTCATATGACAAACTAGAGCAGACCTTCTACCTTGTGTTCCCTTCCTTTGTTTGTCTTGTCTGGCCTGGCTTAAGCAGATGAACTCCAAACAGTTACCCTTCTTTAAGTCATCCTACAAAACAGAACTGTCCACCTTCTTCTCCATCCTTTGCTCATTACCCCCTTCTTTTCCTGTGACGGCCGGAAAGAGAAACTACAACCCATTTCACCGGAGACTCAGTCAATATTATTCCTTGACATCTTCAAAGCAGGACAGAGGATATTGGAGCCTGGGTGAGAGACTGGAGGAGGGTGTGTGTAGTCTGTGTGTGTTAAACCAAGAGCAGGCTAACCCAAAAAGGCACACAGTAAAGAGAATGTTGCCTTCGCTGCCTGTCTGATGATTAGATTCTATAAGCAAAAAGCCATACATATACATTCAGCACTCAATATTTCTTTGTATCATTTTATTTCACACTTCCAGCCAATTTTTTCCCCATTGTCCCCTTTAACTCATCCCACCACCAGGGGTCCCTGTGTACAAAACAAACACACTGTTGGCCAGACTTGATTGTACTGTAATGCTTCAGGATTTGTGATTTATTGGCCTTGTTTAAAATATACAAAAGGCCTACAGTAAGTATTAAACATCAGTGATGCTAAGAGAGAGGGGTTTCTGCAAAGCATCAAATAAACACTCAGCCAAAAGGGCAAGCAGACTGAAGATCCTTGGATTTGTAGAAACTTGAACAAAGTCCCATTCTCTTTCCTCTTTCATTCATTCAAACTTTATTTATACAGACTAGCCTCACTGAACCACGGGGACTCATTTACAAGCGGGACCTTTTCCTGACAGAACATGTAAAGTACTGACTACAATGACAGTAGACAATAACAATAAACTACAGTAAAAATGCAGTTAAAATAAGAGTAGTGTCAAACAATAAATCATGATGCTGTAAAACAAGGTGAAATACTAAAAATAAGTACATTTTGATTTGATGTTTCTATTGACATGATCAAATGTTTAAAATCCCTTAAAGAAATAAAGGTGGATAACTTCAGTTCCTGTTGCAAGGTGTTCCAGGTTGCAGGAGCTGAGTAGGAAAAGGCCTTCTTGCCAAGTTCAGTCCGTACTGAATGAACCAGTGTGAGAGCCTACATGTAGATTATGATGACCGACAAGGAGTACAGAGAGCAGTGATGGGTACGGTAGTTACAACCAGTTATGAATCTTAGCACGCTATGGTAGACAGCATCCAGCATCTGGAAGGAGCTGGCAGTGGCATTCATGTAAATTCTGTCACCATAGTCAGTGGACAGTAGGATGGCAGCAGTTACAAGGTATTTTCTGGCATTCAGAGTTAAGCAAGATCTAATTCTGAAAAACAAACCCAGTCTTAATTTCATTATTTATCAAGTTTTTGATATGTGGTTTAAAAGAGAGATGCGTATTGACAAAAAAACTTCCAAGTATTTGTAAGAATCTACAAACTTAATAGGAACACCATGCATGGTTGAGATATAGGAAGAGTTGCTGGCACCGACTTTCTGTTAGAAAACAACAACACTTTGCTTTTATCAGCATTTAGCACCAATTTGAGATGGAATAAGTCTGACTGAATGATGTCAAATGCGAAGCTGGAAAACCTTGGCAACTGTGTTAGCTAGACAATGAACAACAGTGTTGTCAGAATAGAGATGCAAGGATGCGACAGGAATGTTTTGATCTACATTATTTAAATAAACTGTAAAAAGAGTGGTACCTAAAACTGAACCTTGTGGCACACCATGGTAGGACCCCAACACATAGTACTGTGCAGTGATGGGTACGGTGTGTGCTTTCCTCCCTGTGTGCTTTCCTCTTTGTCTGGTCGTAGAGAACGCAACAGCCAGAGAAAGTGCTGGAAACCATATTAACAGAAGGTTCAAGTAAAGACACACTTTGTTCAACATAAAAAAATGAGTGGAGAAAACATTCTTCCTCTCCAGATGTGTGCCCTGAGCATTTTGTTCAATCTGCTAACAGAACATAAAAGTCTTCTTTCGTCCCTGGCTATATACGCACCATGCTGTAAGCACTGGCTACAGTCCAGGAATCTCCTGCAGCCGGACGCTTATAAGCCCCCTTCTACCCGGCCAAGAATGTGGAAAGGCTCCTTCAAAGAGAAGTCCTCTGCGAGGTGTGATTAAAACAGGTGAAACCACAGGGGGCCACATAAGAGCACACAAAGTAGCAACAATAACTCAAATGCCACACCTGTCTGAGCGAAGGCCGCAAAATGGGAGAAACAGTGCATTAAAGATATTATGATTAGATTGAATCTAAACGCTTAAACATTTGAAAGATCTAAGATTGTGTTCAAAATGAGAAAAATTTAACTTTTATGCTCCTCAGATGTGGATGAAGCAGTGAAGTTGTTCAAGCCAAAAGCCAAAGGGTGTAAGTGTCACGGTTTACAATTTGAAACTTTGTTCAAAGACACACTGATCAAAGTTGTGCAGCCAAAAGAACACAATGAGCGAGAGAGGGAGCGTCAGCTGCTAACAGAGCTGAAGCAGGAGTGAACCCTGAGCGAGGAGTGGAGAGGAGGGGAGAACATGGCTGAGGACAAAGAGCCGTTTGTCTGAGATCTGTCTGCTGCCGACCTGCAGGGAGGGGGGCCCTGTGCCACTTGCTTGAGTGGGGTCCCCCATGATAAATTTCCCCTACTTGACTCTGTCACACAGTCTGCCACTTGGACAATAACTGAGGTCACAGCAGAGTAGAGGAGCGTTGGCCTGCTCAGTTAGATTGGTCACTTTCACTCCACTCTGTATTTCACACAAGCCTCTGCTGCTTGACATCACGACTAATAGAGTTTAAGAAAAGCATAACGTAAATTAAGTACGCCTCAGTTGTCTTAAATTGAACCGGCTGATTTAAGACTATGGATCATGCATGTAGAGACCCCGGTGTAAACATTTGTCAAAGTGTAATAAATGCAAATATTCAGGGAGGAAGCACACGACGACATGTAAAATACAGATAATTTACATATTTAAAATGACTGTTGAAAAAAAGGCAAACATTTCAGATGCTGGATCTGCATCTCAGTTCTGCCTTGTTTTCCATAAAAGATGAACACACGCACCCTTGTTGCCCACATTGCAATTAGTTTTATACAAAACAATTCTTTTAACCAATGGGAACTGAAAATCTATACTTGCATTTGGAGTGGCATGGTGGTGCAGTTGGTAGAGCTGAGGCAACCTTAGCGAGAGGTTGCCTGTTCAGATTGTGGAGTTTGCATGTCCTCTCCGTGCATGGGTGGGTTTTCAGCAGGTACTCCATTTTCCTCCCACAGACCAACAACATACATGTTAGGCTGATTGGTAACTCTAAATTGTCTCTAGGTGTGAGTGAGAAAGTGAATGGTTGTTTATCTCGTTGGTCTATGTGTCCATGTGATAGACTGGAGACCTGTCTCTCGCACAGTGATAGCTGAATATGGGCACCAGTGACCCGAAAAGGAAGAAACAGGTAAAGATAATAGATGGATGGACT
>JARVGS010000979.1:21893691-21904036 GCA_031762315.1 Hypsolebias antenori | reverse complement strand
ACACACACACACACACACACACACACACACACACACACACACACACACACACACACACACACACACACACATTATCTTTGAATGAAGTTTGCATTGACTTCCATTCATTTTTCATTAATTTATGTAGCCTGATCCTGACCTAAACCCAACCCATCACAAATTCACAACTTAGTTTTAAACCCAACTCCTAATCCACCAATAGCATGCTTGTCCTGAGCCTGGTTCTGCCAAGGTTTCTTCCTCATGAGGGAGTTTTTCTTTTCCACTTTTGCCTTCATGTTTGCTCAAGATAAGAGTTCTGCAATGGAAAACTTGTTCTGCAAATTCAAAGCAGTCTGCTCCTCAGATAAATTGTCGTGAATTATTTTTATGTTCAGTGCTCTGAGATGACTTCTGTTGTGACTTGGCACTATATAAATAAACTTAACTGAATTTAATTGAATTCTTACGACACTGATGGGGAAGACGTTTGCAATAAGGCATATTGTGCAGTGGTGGGATGTAACTAAGCACAAGTACAATGTTACTGTATTTAAGTACATTTTTCATGTATCTGTACTTTACTTAAGTAGAGTTAAATGTGGGTACTTGCGACTTTTACTCCACTACATTTTACATTATCTGTAGTTTCTACTGCACTACATTTCTATAATGCTTGTGTTACATGTTACATTCACGTTGCATTTTTTTTTTTTTTTAATTTGTTCATTAGTTTAAAAGTAACAGATGGCGAGAGGGGAGTTGGTCCATTGAATCATCAGTCACTAGAACTTGATTTATGTTTGGACAGTTGAGCTGTTGAGCTCTCTGCATTATCAAAAATAATAGCTTCATCCAAACCATTAACATGTCTGCAAGATCCCACTCCACACAGGGTTTTAAAGAGGTATTTCCCCTAATTAATATGCACATTTTGGAGCTGCTTAATTTGTCTTTAAGGAATGTTTACATACCACAGCAGTTTAAGGTTGCTGAAATTAAACCTTTACTTAAGAAGCCTAATCTTGATTCAGGAATTCTGTCCAATTATAAGGCCTACATCTAATCTAACATTGGTCTAAAAAAATCTTGAGAAAATTGTTGCAAATTAGTTGTGTGAACATCTGAATAGAAAAAATCTGTTTGAGGTGTTTCATTCAGGGTTTAAAGCTCATTATAGCACAGAAACAGCACTGGTGAAAGTTACTAATGATATTCTCATGGCCTCCGACAATGGACTCATGTCTATACTTGTCATGTTAGCCCTCATTGCTGCATTTGATACAGCTGATCACAATATTATATTACAAAGACTTGAATATGATATTGGAATTACAGGAATGGCTCTAATATGGTTTAAACCATACTTATTTGATAGATTCCTGTTTGTAAGTGCAAATAATGAATCTTCTTCATACACCAAAGTTAGTCATGGAGTTCCTCAGGGTTCATTGCTTGGGCCAATACTCTTTGCATATGCTTCCATTAGGTAAAGTTATTAAACAGTATGGGGTACATTTTCATTGTTTTGCTGAAAATACTCTATTTCTTCATGGAACCTGATGGATCCTATCAGTTACTTAGATTACAAGCATGTCTCAAATACATAAAAACCTAGATGCCCTTTTATTTTCTGCTTTTAAACTCAGACAAGACAGAGATTGTGGTTTTTGGATATGAGCATCTTAGAAATACATTTTGCAGTCTTTCACTTCTTCTGAATGGCATTAATTTGGCCTTCAGTTCTAATGCTAAAAACCTAGGTATTATTTTTGATCAGGATAAATCTTATACCCCCCCCCCCCCCCCATTTAAAAAGTTACCGGACCTGGTTCTCTTCACCTGTGCAATGTCACTAAAATTAGAAGCGTCTTCTCTAAAAATGATTCTGAAAAACTGGTTCATGTATTTATCATATCTAGACTGGACTTTTGCAATTGTTTATTATCTGGGTGTCCAAAAACTTTATAAAAACGTCTTCAATTAATCCAAAATGCTACAGCCAGAGTTTTAATGAGAGTTGGTGGTGGAAGTCATATTTCTCCAATTTTAGCTTCTCTCCAGTGGCTCCCTGTCAAATTCAGAATTGAATTCAAAATCAAAGGCAAACAAAATCAAAATACAAAGCTCTCAGCAACCTAGCTCCATCTTATATTACATATGTTATTGTTCCATATTTTCCTAACAGAGCTCTTGCTACCAGACTGCAGGTTTACCTGTGTTTCCAAAAGTAGAATTGGAGGCAAAGCTTTCAGTATCAGCCTCTTCTCTTGTGGAACCAACTTCCAGTTTCTGTTCATGAGACTGACACATTGTCCACTTTTAATATTAGGCTTAAGTCTTTCCTTTTTGATAAATCCTATAGTTAGGGTCAGCTTGGGTTTCCTGAGCTGTCCCTTAGTTATGATCTTGTAGGCTTAGACTACTGGAGGACAAACTGACCACAATTCGTCACTCTGCTGTCTTTACTTGGTCTACTCTACCTGTTTGTATTTAAAATGATTTCTCTATTTGACACGTTTTTTTGTCTTTCTTCCAATAAAGGGTACGCCTGGACCTGCCATTCAGTGTTTGTTTGTTTCTCCTTCCTGTCCTCTCAAACCCAGTTGGTCAAAGCAGATGACCACTTGTCCCAAGCCTGGTTCTGCTGGAGGTTTCTTCCTGTTAAAAGGAAGTTTTTCCCTTTTCATTGTTGCCATTTTTTTATTCATTCAACCTTTATTTATACAGGTTAGTCTCATTGAGCCACAGGGACACATTTACCAGAGAGACCTGTTTTAAACAAAGAACACAAATGAGGTACAGACAACAATAGACAATCATATAAAAAGCTTATACCGGTAAAATAAAAAAGTAAATAGAAGGAATTAAATAAAAACAAAACAAAAAACAGCTACATTATAAAGCGACATAAAATACTAAAAACAGGAACATGTCTGCATTGGTTTTTGCAATGAACTTAACAGTTGTTTAAAGAGGTCAAAGTTGACAACTTCAGATCTTTTTACAAGGTGTTTCAGGAAACAGGAGCGGAGTTTGAGAAGTCCCTTTTGCCTAATTTGGTCTGCACTGAGGGTACTCTGCAAGTAATTGTGTTCTGAGTGTGCACGCTGTAGCTGCACTTACAGAGGAGATATATGACGGCAACAGACCTAAAAGTGCTTTAAAGATGAAAATGTACCAGTGAGAGTCTGCGTGAAGTTAATGATGAACGTTGACCAATGAATACAGGATTTTGCTTGCTCATGATGGGAGACTGCAATGAAGTGAAGATTCAATACAATCTGCTGGCTTCCTTAGATAAATAACTTTTACTAATTGTCTTTTTAATATTTGTGAATGTTTTTGTACAGTGCACTGAGACAACTTCTGTTGTGACTTTGCATTACATAAATTAAGTGAATTGAATTCTTAGGGGGTCCAGGCTCCATAAGGTTGGTTCTCACATTGTTCTGTGTGTTGGAAAAATTGGCCTTACAAGGTAACACATACACACCCCCACACACATGTTCTTACTACCTTGTGGGAACCAATGAGATACACACAGACACACACACACACACAAATGTGTGCATTTACTTAAATGCAGAGCAATGTTTGCAGTTTTTCCTCTCACACCTTTTTTTTTTTTCCTTCTTTGCCTTCGCTTCAGTGACTGACATGCTCTCTCATTCAATGCCAGGACAAACTGAAGCACCATGGTTACAGCCGCATAGATGTTCTCTCCCCAGGAGACAGACAATATTGAAATAACAACTCCCTTAGCGACACAACCAACCATGTATTCATCCACATGTGTGTGTTGTCTGGAGCCATCAGCCATGCAAAAGAAACTGTTGAAACTATCAGGGTTACAATGATCCCTGCAAATGTGTGGTTGTGCATTGGTAGCTCCAGACCAGGAGTTTTCGCACAATTTAATTCAGTTTTATTTCCCTAAAAGCTTTGAAACATGACCAACAGACCTGAGCCTCAGTTTTACCAATTAAATAAGTTAGCCACTATAGGAAGATTTATCCTCTCTGGTCTTTCATCACACTTCAGTAATGCCTTTATTTTAAATCAGTCATGAAACTTGCATTAGATGAAAACATAAACTGATATCAAGTAGAATTCATTCGTTCAACCTTTATTTAGGCAGGTTAATCTCATTGAGCCTCGAGGACTCATTTACAAGAGAGACCTGGCTACAAACTAAGAATGATGACAACAGCAACAATTAATAATTGTATAATTAAATATGAATATAGAATAGTAAAGAAGTTGGATTTTTTTATGAACTAAAAAAAATCACAGGTTTGGGGCTTATTGTGA
Source organism: Hypsolebias antenori (assembly GCA_031762315.1). Classification (NCBI taxonomy): domain Eukaryota; kingdom Metazoa; phylum Chordata; class Actinopteri; order Cyprinodontiformes; family Rivulidae; genus Hypsolebias; species Hypsolebias antenori. The sequence continues at coordinate 21,899,743 of JARVGS010000979.1, read as the reverse complement.
TTATTTGCCTCTATTAGGGTAAAAACAACAAAAGAGGCATAACTGTTAAAAATAAATAGATAAATATAATAACACTTGAGGAAACATGTCAAGACAGAATGAATAAGTTCAGACAGCTCTGATGCAAAAGGAGAAAAGGGCAGAGATTTGGCTCCGGCAGAGAGAGGAGGATGGAGTAAATTTTCAAGTGCAGGAGGGGAAATAAAAAAAAAAAAAAAAAAAAAAACAGAAAGGGGCTTTGGGCAATCAGAAAGTAAAACACACAGATATTTAGTCAGCTACCTTTCTTCATTAAAATCATGTAGACCAAAACAAACAGAAGTCCACAACATTGGTTAACACTGAGCTTAGATGGAAAGTGTGGAAAAGTCACAAGTTTGAGCTTAGAGCTTATCCCACCGGAAAGGTTACCTGGAGTTTAAACATTTAATACACAATAGCATAGGCATTTCTGATTGAGAAAACATGATTGCATGAATTACAACCCAAAATTTCACATTGGCTTCTATTGGTTATGCAGCTGCATTGGCCTTCAGCTGCTCTACAAATCATCTGATACTCTTGCAGCAGTATTTTCCTCAGTGGGGTTTTTGGTACCTGTAATTAGACACATAGACACAAATCAGTCTGGTTTAGTTTGAAGATATGATGCTTAGCTGAGACTGTCATACAAAGTAACATGTAGAACTGTGTGAATCTGCTGCAGCATAATAAATAAAGTAAAAAAAAAAAAAGTCTACTAGTTCTTGCTCAACAATGACTGACAGCTCAGTCTTGGTTGCCAAGCCAGCCAGAGGTGGTGTGGGATTGCAGTGGTTGTGTGAGAGTGAAGGTTAAGCCCTGGTGTCTAATACAGCTGTGGAGATTTTTTTGGGGGGGGGGCTGGCCAGTGGCTACACAATACATTTTTTCTAAGGAGGGTTTACTTTTGGTTTTAATGGGTGTTGTAAATTTACAGCACCCTTGTACTTGTCAAAAGATAGTTTTTCTCTTCCTTCAGCTCTCTTTTTATTTCTCTATTCTCTTCTTCCTTGATAGAAAAGTCAGAAGAACTTGGTCATGTCTTCTGTGGTCTGGCATGGTCAGAGAGTATGGAAAGTGTATTAAACTAAAACAAACAGTTTGTTTTTCTTTGACATTTAGCATGTTAAGTTTGCATTAACTGTGCTGTGACTACTCAATTTGTGGATGTAGAAAGTCATAGCATCCTTCCCATTTTTCTGTCTTTCCCTGAAGGTACTATTTGCTTTGAACCAGACACTGCTGCAGCATGAGGGCGTCCGAGCAGGCAGCCTGCAAGGCTCCTACACCACTGAAGATCTCATCATACACTACAACTGTGGCGACCTCAGCTCTATCATCTTTAACCATGACACCTCGCAGGTTTGTTACTTTTTGTCCTCTTAATGGTCTACTTGGAAATAAAAGACAAAAAGCAATCTCTTGTCTTTGTTCTTCAAATAGAATTTGAGTTAAATGTTTCCATTTTGCATCAGCTTTCTGCAGAAAAACTAGTAATTCAAAACAGCTGTTTTTTAATGTTTCACCAATAAAACCCACACAGAACATAAAATTAACCATCTGTCCAGCCCAATACAAAATGTCTGATGCCTTTATTTAGGTTTTCAAAACACCCCCCCCCCCCACCAAAAAAAAAAAAAAACCCAGATATCATATCTCTAATTTTCCCAATTACAAAGCTGTATGTACTCCAATAACAATCGGCTACAGTTATTTTTTTCTCAATTAGTAAAGCTGTTGCCAAAAAAGTGTAGGATATTAAAGCACTTAAATGTTATGATAACACTGCACTGTACCGTCCTGATAACAGCTCATTCAGATATCTGCAGTGAGACACATAGAGCTTTCATCACATAGAGTACGTAGTATCGGTATCGCTGTCTGAATATTACCCAGCATCAGTATCGGACCAGAAATCCTGGTATTGAACAATTCTACACATTTCATGCAGTATACCATTAATCCCGCCCACTCCCATCTAAGTGGGCAAAATAAAATGCTTTATCCAATGCAAAACAAAACTGAACAAGAGTGACACTTAACACAACTCAAAGAGTAGGTTGTAACCTGCCATGTGGCATTTACCCATGAGCAGAACTTCTCAAACAAACTTATGAGTGACATTCAAGGAATGTAGTAAAAATGACAACTGCCTGTTTCAGTCTGCTTAAACTAGATTTTCTTGAACAAATATGAACTGTTTTTTTTAAATGATACATTTTCAAATGACAAAAGTTTTTATCGTTCATATCTATTCCACTTTTATCACTTTTTTTTAGTTCAGTACTTAGTTTGTACTATTTAGTATAGTTCAAACTGGGCTACACTATCTATATATAATTCATACAGTCAATGTATCATATTGCCAGGAAATTATCTAAAAAGGTGTTCACATCATTTGCATTCCAACAACTGGTTATAAATTTACACAAAACCCAATATAACATGATTCATTTTTACTGTTTGGTTATGAGAATTACTAGATGAAAATTAAAATGAAAGAAAGACGTTAACAGTAAAACAAAGAGTCACCTTTTTTTTTTAGCTAGCCATATTGTTAAACAAATGCTGATCTCATTAGCATTTTTTAAAGAAGTTCAGCTTGTCTGCCATATTGTGTGCCAAGGGTTGAAGACATTGCTATCATTTAGGTCTCAGCGTATATGTTTAGGATGGCTCTCAGCTACTACCACATCAAATTTCAAGCTCAATATGTGCCAATTTTATTAGGTTATAGACAATGTTGTGTTTGCTAAGGTCATCTTGAATTGTGCTGACTACAAAAGTTCATCAATTATAGAGGTATGTCCAATGGTTACTTTCTGAGACTTTTATGAAATTCCATTCAGCAGTTCATGGCATACAGAAGTTTGTTAATACATAAGTGCTGTAAAATATACCAGTACAATTCTGTGTTAAAGTTAATCCCCTTAAATATTTTTTCAGGAAATCTCCAGGGAAAGATAAACTAGTTTGCAATAAATTTAATATCATGGTGTTTTTGGACAACAGAGAAAACCATAACTTAAAGTGTTTCAGGCAGCTAAGCTCAACTACTTACATCTTAAGTCTAAAAACATCTGCACCACTTTCCAAAACCCCAAATCTGTCAAGACACTGGATTTAAGTTGGCATACTTTTCATACCCAATACTCTGCCATTACATAATCATCACCTCAAGCTTTTAGGCTTGTACATTAGTTCCACACATCTGCACATTGCCACATTATTACTTCTCAGCCTCAAGTTACCTGATAGCCTGCTACTTTAATAGCTGTAACTGAAAACACACTATTGCAACTCCCCTGTCACCAAACACCATCAGCTTTTCTGAATGTTAACGCTTCATCCGTCTGTTAGACTATTCAGTACATAGTACATATACACACATAGTGAAGGCCCACATAAAGCTGCTATTTTTATAGTCCTAAATGCTGATTTACTCTAAAGCCCACCATATACAGTGTTGTGTGGAGGTCTTAGACTACATGTTTTTAAAATTTGTACTTAAGGAGATAAACTTTCTGGTATTTCTTTTGCCTTAGCATTAGATTCTGAGGCGTTGGAAAAAGTCCTAATGTATTATGAAAGCTGCTTTAAAAAAATCGTTTCATTTTAAATCTATCGTTTTCTGAATTTTTTTCAACAAGTATAAAGGATTAAATGAATGAATAAATTATTATTGTTTGTCACATAAAAGCATTAAAACAGATTTATTAGTCAGCATAAACCCTCCTAATTGATTGGACTCCTGAGGCGCCACAGTTTTCACTATATTAGTGATTACAAACTGGTGGCACAAGGACCAAATCCAGCCTGTATATAGGTATACAAGTACTGTATAGATATATTTATTGTGCACAGACCTTTGGAAATTCTCAAACAGTGTAGCATATAGAAAAATAATCTACATTGTTCTTCTTACCTGCACATGCATACATTGCAATGCTTTATTGTTGCAATCCTATTAAAAATAAAAATAGTTACAGCTTGATTCTGGTTATTTTTCTTTAAGTGGTCTTACCAGAAATACCCCCAGGATTCCCATTTAAAAGGGTCTTAGATATCTTTTGCCCCATTTTGATTTTTACATTTGATGTATAATTGAAAATTTCTTCACTGTATTTAAGATGGATTTTCAACATGGAGGCTTTTAAAGTCTTATCCCCTCACAGTGTCTCTCTTTCTTTCAGCTTCCTCCCTTCATTAACAGATCCCTGCCAGCACATGACCGAATGACAGCCCAGCAGATTGACAGCTACTTCCGCCAGGAGCTCATCTACAAACGCAATGAGCGAATGGCGCGACGTGTGTCAGCACTTTTGCAGAGGAATCCCAATCAGACTTACTTTTTTGCATTTGGTGCAGGTAAGTAAGTCTCTGACATATATAACATTTGTATAATGAGGTATTTTTCATTGTAAAATGGTGGACATTATGTTTGTGCTTATGTACCAAACATCAGTTCAGATTACCCAGACTTTCTGGAGTCCCTGGATGGTGTCTTGGAAAGTGTGTCATCTGGGATTCCCTCATTCTACTGCTACTGGACTTCTGTGCTAGGCATGGATTGTCCATAACAAACGCCATTTTTGAACAAAGCATGGTTCATAAGTGTACTTGGTATCAGGCCACTAGCCAAAGATCAATGATCTATTTTGTAATTGTGTCGTTGGACCTGCAGCCCTATATCTTGGACACTTGGGTGGTGAAGAGAGAGACAGAGCTGTCAACTGATCTCAGCGGTGGTGAGTTGTATCCGGTGGCAGGGGAGGCTGTCGGACAGACCTGGTAAACCCAAATGCATAGTGAGTGTGAATTGGAAATGTCTGGTGGAGCCCTTGGTTTGTGTGGTTTCAACTCACACCTCTGGGAGAGTTTTTTCCACACAGGAGGTTGGGGACATTGACAATGGGCTGATGTGGCAGATGTGTCTCCCAGAAATTGTGGCCTGAAGGTCACTAATACATGTCGGGGTGGCAACCAAAGCGTCTGCTGATGGACACCAGTGGTGATGGAGGCCATCAAGCTGAAAAAGGAGGCCTTCATGACTTGGTTCTTCTGGAAGACTCCTGAAGCAGCTGACAGGTACAGGGTGGTCTGAAGGACTGTGGCCTCAGTGGTTGTGAAAGCAAAAACTGGGGCATGGGAGAAATTCTAGGAGGCCACGGAGAAGGACTTTTGGTCGGCCTCGCGGAAGTTCTGATAAATGGCTTGGTAACTCAGGAAAAGAAAACGGACCCTATCCCTGGCTGTGCTTGGTGTGGATAAAGAACTGCTAACCTGAACTGAAGATTTTGTTGAATGGTCAAAGGAGCACTTTGAGGATCTCCTTAATCAACCCACCATGTACACCTTTGAGGAGGCAAAATCTAAGGACTCCGGGAAAGACGAGTCCATTACCATGGCAGAGGTCACTGAGGCAGTCAAAAAGCTATGAGGTGACAGATCACCATGGGTGGACAAAATTTGCCAAAAGATGCTGAAGACTGGATATTGTGGGTCTGTTATGGTTAACACATCTCTTCATTGTCACATGGAGGACTGGTACAACACCTGTGGAGTGGCAGACCAGGGTGGTGGTTGCGACTAACTATCCAACTATAATGGGATCACACTCCTCACCCTCCCCAGGAAAGTTTACTCCAAGGTGTTGGATGGGAAACTCCGACCACTTGTCGAACGTCAGATTCAGGAGGAGCAGTGTGGCTTCCATCCTGATGCTGAAATAGCAGACCAGGGCCTTGCCCTTGCAGAGTTGCTAAAGGGTTTGATGGGAGTTTGTTTTTCCAGTCTACATGTGTTTTGTGGATCTGGAGAAGGCTTATGACTATGTTCCTTGAGGCAATCTGTGGGGGGTGCTGCGGGTGTATGTGATGCCTGAGTTGCTTTCAAGAGGTATCCAGTCAAGTTCAAGTTCACGTTCAAGTATCTTTATGGTCATTTGCATCACTTGTGGTACAGGTGGAATGAAACTGTGTACTCAGGGTCCCAGTTACACCCAAATATATATATATATATATATATATCT
>JARVGS010000979.1:21833454-21843781 GCA_031762315.1 Hypsolebias antenori | reverse complement strand
TATCCCCCCCCCCCCCCCCCCCCCCCCTTAAAAACATATAAATGAAAACCAACAAATAAAATTTGCACTTTAAACTAAGGGTGACAGTGGTGGGTGGACATTTTTTTTTTCTGTGTTTAACAACCACCAGAGTGAGACATAAAATGCTGCAGCTGCAGGTTTGCTGAAGTGGCCTTCAGTCATTTATTTTGTCTAATTGAATTTTCTCTCGGAGCGAGTGAAGGGATGTTTGCAGTTGGGTTTGGCAGAAGAAGCTGGTGAACCTGCAGACGGCTGGGCCTCGTCGTTCAAAGACCATTTATTTCATTTCCAAATACAATTTCTCAGCTCCTGAGCTTTGAAATACATTGCTCCATGTACAAGCACCTCAGTGTGTGAAGACCAGTGCCTATCACGATGAAATGTTACTGACGCCATCTGTGTCCATCTGTTCAAGGATTTTAGTTGCAAACCTTAAAAATAACTATGCTAAAAAAAATTCAAATAAATAAAAATGAGGCAAAAACTTTTTTTTTTTTTTTTTTTTTTTTTTTTTTTTTAAGCTAAAGGTTGTAACAACAGCATCTCATTTATAACTGAGGGTCTTAATTAAATCCTTTTAGCTCAGGGCAAATGTGCAGCCTGGATGACCTGGGCCACATGAATTTTGTCTGAATACATTTTCTGGCCACACAGCTCTTTGTACGCATGCCCTCAGGTTAGGTGGAGCCTTCCCACAGATTCTCTGGTAACTTAATCTGTCCACAATCAATTCACCACCCAGAGCTGATTGAATGAATACATCACAGGACTGCTATATCGAAACCTTTTTTAAAAGTCCATCTGCAGCAACGCAGCCATTGTGCAATCATGGAACTGAGCCGAGAAAGAAACAACTTTTTGACACTTCTCTTCTGGATGAGAGCAGGTGGTTCCTGATCTTTAGGACATAGTTCCTGATTCTGCAGCACTTGCTTCACCTTCTGCCTCTCCTCTGCTCACCCTCCTCCTCCTCCCTCCTCCTCTTTTTTTTTGGGGGGGGGGGGGGTCTTTTATAAAAGCTGGCCTCTCTGCCACAGCTGCCCATCAGGGGGCTCCTCACCCTCATCTTCAACAACACTGCCTGCTGGGCTTCCCTCTCTGATGCACACAGCCAGACGTATACAGGGGCACATGCTGGAACCCACACACAGATCAGGTCTCCCATCATTCCTCTGTGAAAGAAAAGAAAAAGTCCAGGGTGAAAGAAGATCAAGATGCAGCTGTAAATTGAAGATACTGCACAAATGAGAAACAGTGGAGACACATGAGGAGGGATGAGAGTGTGTTTCAGTCTAGGAGGGAGACTGGGATGCTGTCCAGAACACAGACAGGGCTTCATGAGCAAACACATTATGAAGTTGGGAGCTGCATTTTGTACATACAAGCAGACACCAGGACAAACAAGCGCTGCAGCTTGCCTGCATGTGTAAAACTGGATCTGGTTCCACCTGTGAGCTTTTATCTAAAGGCTTACTTCCTCTTCTGTGCTTGACCTCAGCACTCCTGTCATTTAGCATCCAGCACATTAAAAAAAACACCGCTTTCCAGACGAGCGTTTCAGTGCAGGACTTTTTTTTATAAACTTTTGTTTAGCTCATCAGGATAGCAAACTTTTGTTGACTTCTTTAAACGAGACGAGTTGTTGAGTTTTCTCTTTAAAAAAAAGAAAAAGAAAAAAAAAAGCTTAACCCCAGAACTGGAAGTATATGTTGAAACATGTGGTGATGACTCAGGCTGCAGATCAGATGCACATCACGTGGGATTCATTATCCCGAGGTTGGTCTGTCCCAGCCAAATTGGACTTTGTATATTTTCACACAGTCCCATGCATATACAGTACATGGGACTGGGCTGCGATGCCACGCCGGCTCGATGAAAGTGTTTCCAGCATCGTGTCCTGCTTCAAAGGGCCTGATTGGAACCGAGCCGCTGGTGATGTGACACAGGAAGCACCTTGGGCCAATCCTCTCCATGCTCACCTGCACCCTCAAACCCACCGTCACTTTGTTATCCCAGTCCCTCATGATGCTGGGTCAATTAACTAATTAAGTGCCTATTAAAGCATTATCTGTTTCCTGGGGGTTGCACGGTACTGGGGTGGGGTGTGGAGCAGGTGGAGGCAGGGCTCATTATGTTCAGAAGGCCTTTATTGCCTAAAAGATGTGACAAAGAAAAGCCTTGGCCACTGTGGTGAGACAGGATGACTTCAGTGTATTTAACAAGCCAGTTAAACCAGTTAAAGGTTTGGTGGAGAGAATTTGGCAAAATTGTTTCATTGTGAGCTAATTATGGCTTAAATTTGACACACTCAGTTTCTAAACACGTGAATGAGATGTTATTAATATTTGACGATGTTAACTGTGTATTGTTTATTTTTTGTGTTTATAAAAGCAGCATTTTCTGTGGATGTGTTACAGATGAATAAACACGTTTTAGACTATTTCTGCCTGAAATCAGTCCAGTAAATGAAACCCTATATGCAAAAATGTTACTAATTCCAATTACTAGCATCTAATACTAAGACATATTTCTAAAAAAAAAAAAATCTTTCTTTTTCATTTCCACCGTTATAAGTGAGTAAAAAGAGATGAAATAATAAAGTTTTTATATTAGCAACAGTTAACTAGCATCACAACACTTAGTCAGATCAGGAAATTTAAAATGTTCTTTTTCATTTTCATCTTCAGTTTATTTATTTATTTATTTATTTATTTATTTATTGTAAAATTCACTTTAAGCCACATAGCAGCTAAATAAAACCATTCTTCTGCTGATTTTTATGCCACTGGCTGCAATATGTGCCTAAATCATAATTCTTCTAATGCACTTATTATAATTCTGCATCCTTTTTGTCTTACTTCATTTCCAATAAAAAGTTCCTCGAGATGTAACATTTAAAAAAAAATCCCTTTAGAACATATGCATCAAACTCAAGGCCCAGGGGCCAAATGTGGCTCTCCTTAACGTCTTATCTGATCCCCAAGATGTTATTTTAAATGTAAAATGCATTTATCACTTTTATCACTTCCATATTTTTCAGTAATCTTTTGAGTATGATGTCAAAAATGCAACAGAAAATGTAAAATGAGACCAGTCAAGCTCTTAATGAGGACCCTGCAACCAAGAAAAGATGTTTGGTATCTAACTTGAGTTAATGTAGATTCTGAAAGTGACCCATAGTTTGAGAAAGGTTTTAATTTTGGCCCCCTTTTGTAAGCAGGTTTTGACACCCATGCTTTAGACATTTGCAAATTTCTAATGTTGGGTTTTGTGTAAAATAAGATTTTTTTTTTGGGGCATTTCTGGTGATTCTTTTTGAAAATACAAGTTTTATTTAATCTTTCAACCAAAAGACCCATCTGACAGGTTCCATTTACATATGATTTAAAACTATATGTGTTCTACCTGCAATGTGCTCACTTTTGTGGTGACATTTTTGTAGAGACTATTGCTTATTTCTGAAATATTCATTAACATTGATCATAGACATATTTATTTTCCAATTTTTTTGTTAAATGGATAATCTCCATTAACTTTTAAGCACACAGAAATATTCCAAAGAATGATTTCTTTATATTATTTGATCCAGGTCTGTTGGGGTTAGAGTGTTGAAATCTTACATTGGCACAACCAGCGCAACACCTCCAGCTCTGAACAGTGTTCTCTGTGTGTCGTTTATTTCCCATGAACCCCTGCTGCTACTGTGGACTCCTCTTAAACCTTAACGATGAAAACTGAAGGGGCAAGAGTGCATGATTTTTTTTTTTTAATGCCTGAACCACCTTTCAGCTGAGAGCCAAATGTAAAAACACAGCTACAGTTAAATGATGTCGATAATTCTATTCACTTCTTTGCTATAAAAAACTGTTTTTGGTTCTTTTTTTATTAATTTCAGCCAAAAACAAACAAAAACATATAGATTTTTTAAAAATTAATTAATGTATTGTGTGTAAAGTGCACCCACTTAGCCCTGACTGTACCTGTCAGCCTTAAAGAGCTGCTGTTATCCTTACCTGCTCTCAGTGAGGGGGTGTAAGTGTTAGCCACTTCGCTCTGCACGCTCCCCACAGGAGCAGTTACTGAACATTTTTCCTCCATATTTAAGACCCACAGGCTCTCCCCCCTCACCCTGTTTACTCAGGCCGGTTGCCACCTCCCTTTCAGCAAGTTCACACAGAGTTCTGGGGTTTGGACGGACCGGGCCTGTGTCAAGAAATCACATCATCACAAGGTGAGTGAAAAATCCCCGGACTCATTCGGAGCAAAGCAGCAACATGCAGATCACTCTGAACGTTTCCTTCAGAGGGACGTTTTACCTGAGCTGAAGATGTGGAGAAAACAAAAAAAAAGTGAGAAAATTATTTTAAAAAAAGAGCAAAGAAACAGAACGTGTGGAAACTGAGCTACACAGTTCAAGTTGAAGATGTAATTTATCTCACAGCGTGGACGGTTTAGTGAGACAGGGGATAATGAATGTGGGACAAAAGTTCTTATAAGCTCTAAGGCTTCCAAGGCATTCGTACAAGTGTCATGTGAGACAGTGGGAGAGTGTGGGGGAGACACCACGGGAGTGAATTCTGTGAGGAGGAGTGACACAACAAGGATGAAGACGAGTCTGGTGGAACGACCCGGACGAGAAACGACGACACAACTCAAGCGACCACAACTGTTACACGTTACTGTCATGATGCATGGTATTTATGCAATGCACACGCTTGTACACAAGTACTGCACATGCACGGTTCACGGAGGGCTGACAGCAACTGCTGCTTATGAGCCTTTAAGAGTCAAGAGAGAATCTGAGGAATGGGGACCACAAGGAATTTCAGATATCTAAAGCCATCTTTCACTTTCCTCCTAGTGAAGGAATCTCAGCTCGTAACTGTTTAGTGAGAGCACTTAACATGTGACACTCATCCATCAACTACTGCTCGTGTGCGACGCTGAATCAATCGATGCTCCAAATGCTCCAAAAACCAGGCCGAGTGTGTGGGGATGCAGCAGGCCGTGGGGCTGGCGCTTCAAACTAGCAGCCTTTTCTGAAATGTTACTCCGTCCTCTGTCTGCACTTCATTCTTTTTCTCTAATCTCTCCTTTGCTAAATGTTTCTTTTGGAACTCCGCTCCCCTGCCTGCAACCATCAACAAACACGAGAGGAGAACCCAGCAACTGTATTAACAGATGGCCAGAGTCAATAAAACACACACAAATCAAGCGCTGGACACATCTGTTGCACGTAGAGGCTGACTAATCTTTGTGTGTGGCTCAACAGGAGTGATGGAATCACAGCAGCTCAGCTAGATTAGAGGGGAACAGGGCAACTCACCCAGGGGACTGCAAACAGGGCTGTTATGGATTGCAGAATGGAGATAAGCACAATAAATCCAGAAGGAGCGACACGTTTTAGTCAGATAAATAAGTAGCACTGATGCAAGCTAGACATAAATGTTTTATTGTGCACCTCTTGCTGCTAAGTAGCTCTTTTAACAACCACTGGTTTACAAAAAAAAGAGTTTTATTCTTGCAAAACTGTTAAACAGCTAAGCAGAGCGAAGACCACAGATTTCTGCCGACTTCAAGGAACTCCAATCTCAAAAATTATTTAGTTCATGTGGAAGATATTCATAAATCTTAGTCACCAACTTTTTACATAGAAATGTTTGGTTGTTTGCGAATGCAGACGTAGCTGCAGCATCTAACTGTTCTGTGAGGAATGTGAAAACGTTTGTACTACATTATTTGCGTTAAGTGAAAATGTACAGATGAAAAAAATATCTATAATATAATCAAACCTGAGGCATTAAAGACTCTGAAATGCTTGTTTATTTATTTGGGGTCATCCATCTCACTTTTCCACTATGGGAGTGAAGTATTTGTGGGGTGGCTCCTCGGAATGAAGAAGTCCTTTGGATGAAGGAGGAAACGTCTCAGCAAATAAAAAAAACTGTCCAGATGACCTGTCTGAACATTGTTGGGTTTGCACATGGATTATTGAGCATGAACTTTTGTGTTTTGGACCATTTTGGCAGGACTGCCTTAGAGAGGTTGACAGGGGAGAGGGCGGGCCCCAGAAACCATCTCAACACCAGCAAACTGTTTTTTTTCCCCCACTATGGGAGTGAGGTATTTGTGGGACTCTAGCTTGTTTATGGCTCCTCGGACTGAAGAAGTCCTTTGGATGAAGGACGAAACGTCTCAGCAGAAAAAGAAAATAAACCATCCAGATGATCTGCCTGAACATTGTTGGAGTTGTACCTGGATTATTGAGCATGAACCTTGGTGTGAGTGAGTGGAGTTTACTTGCTGCTGGGGGAGACAGAGAAAAAAAAAATAAGAATGAGGGAAAAGATGGGAGACAGGTCAGGTCCATGGATTATTTAAAAAAATAAACAAATACATAAATAATATTGGAATGTTTCATCTAATTATTGCTATCACTCAGCCCTCTGTGAATAAAGCAGCCATCAGAGCATTAGCGATCGGTCATTAGGCTGATGGTCCTTCATCATGCAAACAGCTAGTTTTGGTTGTCTCCATCAACTTGGTTGATCCACTATGAGAAGGTGATATTTATAAGACTGAGTTTATTGCAGCTCCTCAGACTTACAAAGTCTTTTGGATAAAAGATGAAACGTTTCAACTTTTTTTTTAATCCAACCAGAGGACCTAACTTTAAGTTTGTTGGATTTTACCAAGCAGTTTCTGCAACATCTTTTCACTTTGTTCAAACTTTATTATTTTTTTACACATATATCTGGATATTTGTGCTGAATGTTCAACTGATAAATTACTAAATGTTTTCACTATTTGATTTTTTTTTTAATTTATTTATTTATTTTTGTGCAGGCAGCTAAAAGGACAGCTTAAATTTCCCCCTGGGGAACAATAAAATATATTGTATTCTGTTATAAGTCACAGGTTTCTTTTTATTATTACTTTATACACATTGTATTATCATTCCCAGGATTGAAATTACTCAGTATAAGGATGGTAATCATTTATTGCATTTTTCGATACAACCATACATAAGCACAATAACAGCTGTGGCTGACATGCCCTTCATTATTCTACCAGGTAGGTTTAATCAAGAATAAGTCATGTTCTAATTACTGCTGCTGGATGTGACAGCATAGGGAAGGTCTGCTGCTGATGGTTATTAGAGACAAGGCTAATGACGAGTTAACCTGTTTATCTAAAAGCATATATATTTACCAAATGTGTGCAGAGAAAAAAAAAAGGATTAGCCAGCTAAAAAAATAATGAATGCTGGGGGTGAGTGGGCGAAGCAACAAACAGATGCAATCAGATGAGGCCAATAAGCGTTGGAGTCTGGTTAATTCTCAACAAATTATCTAATCCAGATGTTGCACGCTCAGTGTAAACACAGCACCCTGCAGAATCATAAAACAAATAAGCATGAAAAAGGTTTAAAGTTTCAAACAAAGACTTACCCCAGACTGAGAAAGAGAAAAAAAGGACAGAAAAAAAAAAACAAAAAAAAAACCACCACACCACACACTACAACTTTGCTGCCTTTCTGAAACAGAAAAATGTAAATATGGTAATTTTTAGCACGTGTTTTAAAACAGATCGGTTCTCTCAAGCTGGGGGAGGCAGAGAGAGAGAGAGAGAAAGAGAGCGAGAGAGAGGAAAAGCGATTTAAAAAAGTGGCCCACACACGATAGAAGGTCTCCCCATGCTTGTGTGTGTGTGTGTTCCAGCGTGCATGGTGTAGACACGCTGCAGCTTCCTCTGCTTGCACACATTTCCACCCAGAGCTCCGGCTCGGTGGTGGTGACCTCAACCCGCCCCAAAACACCAAACTGGATCTGTCACACTGTGAGTCTAGAGAGTCAACAACAACTTAACAATAAGAAAACACCACTCCAATGGGTCATATCATCCATCTGTAACGTGCAGCAATTCCTCACAGTGGGAAAATAGAAGCAGGAAGATAAAGGAGGGGGACGAGGAGAGAGAGGGAGACAACAGAGGGAGGAGCAGAAATGGAAACATGCTGGACATATGGATATGTTTAAGGACCACCAGGGAAGGGAAACTCGTGCATTTTCACATAAACCCTGATAAACTCCAAATATGTAATTACACGGGGTTTAGGGCTTGTCTGTTGCCGATTCATTCAGGAATTTCTGGTTACGTCTCTCAGAGAGTTTTGCTGTAACGGGCCTCTTCATCGTTCTCAAGTGGCGGATCTGCTCAGCTTTAGCGAGGCCAAGCCTCCTACTTAGCCTCAGACCTGCTCGGCGTGAGAGTGCCATTGTCCCGCCCGCCTACCACCACCTATTTAACAAGGCAGTGTGTGAAAGAAGAAAGCGGTCAAAAGAAATACCTCGAACTGCATAAAAAAAAAAAAAAAAAAAAAACGTAAAGGAGTGGGACCCTTGTAAAATACCTGCAGCACTTTAAAGTTTTCATCGCGTGGTGATATTTATGGTTCTTCAATTCCTTGTCAGTGTTTGTAGCCAATTTGTTGTGCTCCAATAAATAGGCCGGCCTATCAGCAGACCACATGGCAGCCATTTATGGCACCTAACAAGAGGCAGATGTGTTTTGTATATGTTTTCACGAGCGGGTTCGACATGCTGACAGGCCAAGACAGATAGCGAGGATGTGCAGCCTCTGTCCTGACTGCAGGACCGGCTGTAAACATCAGATCTGATTAGACCTCGGAGAACGCAAACACGCCTCTCCGATCATCCTCGACCTGTATTTGTCTTCCCATGCACGACAAAGGCCCTTAATTCATAAACAGGGCGCATCGCTCTGCCTGCATGCATGCACTGCGAGGCCTGTGTCTATCCCTGAGTGTAAACACAACGTGCACCTAACTGTGTGCGTGCACTCCAAAACGTGTCTATTTCTTTGTACTTCCCTGTGTTGTGCGTGCACATGTGTGCGCACGTCTGAATGTTGCCAATTACCCCAGCTATAAATACAAAGATTCCCATCCGTCACTGAGTTTCTGGGTGGCTGCAGAGCCGCCATAATTAGTTTCAGATGGTCACCAAGAAGTTTCTCCCTGTGCTGCAGCACCCTCACTGCGACTGTGTGTGTGTGTGTGCGTGCGTGTGTGTGTGTGTGTGTGTGTGTGTGTGTCTGTGTGAGAGAGAGAGAGAGAAAGCTGCAGGGGAGAGGAAAAGAGAGGGGGAAAAATGAGTGACAGAAGTGAATAAATACAGAGGAATAAACAAGGAGACACTAAATGTCTCTTTGTTCTGGAATTGTCCTCATCCTGTGGGTGGCGCGCTGGGTGGGTGAAGAGTTGAACTTGTTAACTCAATAAGAGCTCATGGTCGTGGGACCACTGTTTGTAATTTCATGTGATTTATAAGCATCAAGTCACGTCTGAAGTCAGAATATTTGGATTAGATGGAACTGAACGTTGATTTATTTGTTATCCGCAACGATTGAAAGTGGAAAGACATCAGTTGTTCCTGTGCTCACGCCAGCGTTGCATGGTGTTCACGCTACAGAACAGTGTTCTTTACAAACGCCTCAGCATTTCGTTAACAACAAACACCGCAGAAATGTTAATTGTGATTCATGATTTATTCATTGGGTGTCATTTATGTGTGATAATGCTGCTCAACAACCGAGTTAAAATTGGATTAAGTGCTGTCCTGTCCCCAAGGGCAGTCGATCAATGGACGTATCAGCGATAAATTAGCAGACTTTGGGTGTATTGATCTCCAAAGTAGAGGACGCTGCGGCTCAGTGGCAGCTGGGAAGAGGCAGCGAGAGGCTTACTGCTTGAATCAAACGAGAGAGAACTGAAACAATCAATTACTCCTCTTCACCCAGTGCTTTGTTTAAAAAAACGAGGAGAATATGATTTTCTAGTGAACTTTGAGATGCATCAACACAAACATGAATCTCATTTAAACTGTTGTTTTCTCTTCTTTATTTATTTATTTTTGTTATTAAGTACTGTATTTATTTATATGAATGTAAATATGCCACTCCAAAGTATTTGCCCTTAGAGAGCACAGTCACATGCAGGCCACACCGTTCTCCACAAGACAGAGTCCAGTTTAAACTTTGGTTGGTGGTTGGGAAGTGGTTTTCCCAGTTCATGAGATTTTTTTTTTTTTTTTAATGTACGCCTGTTTTCTGCCATGGTTCAAACAAAAACAAACAAACAAAAACATTTGTGTTGGGTTGTGATTATAAACTGACTGCAGGAGTGAGTAAACCCTAGCATGAACTGGAGACCAGTCCAGGCTGGATCCCACCTCTGCTGGGATGGAGTGAAAACCTGAACAGAACAAACTGGACACCCCCCCAC
>JARVGS010000979.1:21728192-21742329 GCA_031762315.1 Hypsolebias antenori | reverse complement strand
TATAATTATCATGTTTTTACAATATAATTATCATGTTTGTACAATATTATTATCATGTTTATATGATTTTTTTTGTACAATATAATTATCATGTCCGTACAATATAATTATGATGTTTGTATCATGTTTACAGCTGTTACTGAAGATTATTTTTGATTGAGCTAATTGTTTGAAACAAGGGGCAGCTATAATAAGATTTTTTCTTCTTTCTGCTACCTTTTATGTTTATATTTTGTATGTTATCGTTTATGGGATTGTTTTGTATTGTGTTTTAAAAATGAACAAATTTTATAAATTCAGAAAATAAAAAAATTAAAAAAAATCTTTGTACAATATATTATCACATTTGTACAATATAATTAAAAATAAAACTAGACAGCAATACTCTTCTGTAACAGAGTACAAAAAAAGTTACATTATTTTTCACTTTAATTTAAAGCTTCTTGTGCATGGGCAAAGTCTGGGAATCAGTGTTCGTCTTACTTTGTAATAAGTTGCACCACAGGTGTTTTTACTAAGCAGCCTGAGTGATGGACAGACAAGAGGAACAACATATTGGACGTAAGCAACACTGAGACTGTTCATTTATTTAACATGTTACCAGGCGTTGAGCAAACTGAAGTAAACTAAAAACAAACTTTTCATATAAAAGTAATAAAAATAGACATTTTTCCCATATACAGTACTGTATATTCATTTTAAAGTATAATTTGCAGGTAATATTGTGACATGTAACCATTCAACTGTTGAAACCAGATGGGTTGAGATGAGTTGCAGGGAAGCCTCCTGAATAGTCTTTGTAAACACTGCTCTAATACACCAACAGAGAGAGGCTTGATGGAAGCAAGCTCCTGGCTTACTGGTTAACCCTTCTTTAGCTGCTCTTTATAAGAAGGGCCACAGAGATGAGAGCAAACACTAGAAATCATACACCCACCATCAGTTTTACAAAGCTGAAGTGGGAAAAAACAATAATATGAAAAATCACAGCAATAAACTTCAATAAGATGAAGTGTTTTTTTAATGAGATGCAGGAATAATGTAATAGAATGTAGAAAACGGCACCAAACATCCCAACAAGTGCACCTATTGTTGTTATTGCAGAAGAAGCTGCATGTTCAAAGCATCCCGGGTTGGCTTTGGGCACCAAACAGGAAAAAAGGAACATCTTCGACTGAAGGGCATGACAGGATTGTATGTACATAACCAAGTGAGTGTGTTCAGAAGCAAATAAAATAATTAATTTGCAACATACAGAGTTGTTTCATCCCTTTTGTTCTGTCTTCACGAGGAGGAGCGGAGTATCAGTGAGGTCACACCGACTTTAAAAAGTCTTTAACTAGACGTCAGAGTTTCGAAGCAGAGAGAAAGTCAAGAAAGGTGGGCTTTAAAGAGAGACAAGGACCCTCATTCAGTTACTGAGTGCTGTCTTTCAACACGCACCTCTAGTTCATGTCATCAACCAGAGAGCGCAGCTTGAATTTTGCTTCAGGAAACAGCGAAAACAAGTTACTTTACTAACGATTTATATTAATATCATAACTGATTAACCTAAAATGAACGTGCTCTTGTCATACCGCCCCTGCTCACAGCGCTTGTTGTCCATCGTTGGCCATGAGCTCAGCATTGCCTGGTGGTGAGAGATGGAGAGCAAGCATGCAGACACACAGCCGAGAGCTTCAGGGCTTTATTACTCTGAGCCATAACAAGACCTGGCCTTTACACAGGCTGGTACTGTTAGAATGGCGTCACACATGCAAGACACATGCACAAATACAGGTATGCAAAGCTCAGATGTCCAGCTGTTGTCATGAAGGTTTAAAAAAGTGGAATGGGATAGATTTTATCCACATTGTTAAATCAGTTCATCTTAGGGACAGTAGTTTTCACAAGTTTAGTGACTGAGCATTCATTTCGTGTGTTTTGGACGTTAGAGTAGTGGTTGATCTTTGTCTCGCATTGAGAAAATTAGAGCAAGAGTTGCTGATCGGTGTTTGTCTAGTGCCGCACCCACTCAGCTCCCTGTTAGCCAACCCATTGTTCAAGAACAGCTAAAGACAGGTGGGATCAGCATCCATTATGTTCTCTAAGACTACCGCACACAGGCTAAACTGAGATGCCGTTAAGCAGATAACCACATACGGGATGAAGATGCACATTTGCAGATCTTTACATCATGGGCTGAGTTTGTGTCTTCTTCATTTTGCATGATTTTGAAGTGTGCATCTAAATACATGCATATTCTATTGGGATCACTGTCAGAAGGGGGTGACTGTCTACAGCTTAAATCAGAACAGAAAAAGATAAATAAATTAAAGCTATTCATGAACTTTCATTGACTGTATTTTCAATGTAGTCTTTAATAGGGTCCATGTACATGTATCCTGACATGACCATTATGTGAGTGAAGAACCTTACACCCATCTAGTGGTGAGCTGATCACCTGTGGCCTGTAAAACAATTTGCAGTCATTCTCGTTAATAAATGTCCTTTTCTGCTCAAAATCATCAAATCCAAATGCTCCAACGAAATTATTAGTGGACAAGCATGAAATCTTTAACTAAATGGCTGCAAACTGTCGGACAGTAATGTCTAAATAACATAAATCTGCTGTTGAAATCATTACATGCGCTCCGGAACGCTTCTAAAATCAGAAGATCTAACCCCAAACTCATTTCACTGCTCATTCAGTGGACTGTCATGAAGTGTATACTTGTCCAAATCTGAATAATAATAATAAATAAATAATTAAATAAAAAACTTCTACACTGTGTGGTCGGAGCAAAAAGTAAATCATCATCTGTGGCTGTTGAAAACAAGCAGTTCAAAAACAGTGGTGGTCTGTGGGTGGGGCGCAGCGCGCTGAATGAGATTACAATCAAATTTAATTATATTTCCAAACGATATGTTTGTTTTGGGGTGGCACAGTGGCTCAGTTGGTAGAGCTGTTGCCTCTCAGCGAGAAGGTCACAGTTCAAACCCCGGGCTGGGACCCTTCTAGATGGAGTCTGCATTTTCTCTCCATGTTTGCGTGAGGTTTCCTCCCACAGACCAAAAACATGCATGTTGGACATAAGTGCGCGAATGGACGTTTGTCTCTATGTGTCCCTGTGATGGACTGGAGACCTGTCCAGGGTGTCCCCCACCTCCCACACAGTGATGGCTGGACATGGGCAACAGTGACCCCCATGACCCAAAAAGGAAGAAGCGAGTAAAGATGATGGATGTTTGTTATGAAGCAATAAATAAATCAGTAAAAGCTTACCCCAGATTTGATTTTCTGTTTTAAAAAATTGTGAACCTATTTAAATTATATGAAGATCTCAAGTAAAAACTTAGTGTGCAAACAACTGAGTACTATCCTAAAAATAAAAATCAATAGAAAGAACAGTGAGAGAGACATTGTTTAAATCTAAAATCACTGTGCATTTATTTTAAGCACGTTGTTTTAGTGGAAGAATGTTGCTCAAGCATTTAAAGAATTATTATTATTTTTATTTTATTTACCCTTCATTTATACAGGTAGTCTCATTGAGCCACGAGAACTCTTTTTTCAAGAGAGACCTGTTTAGGGAGCGGATGGTGGGGGTTAAGCGCCTTGATTGGGGGCCCAGAGTGGGGTGAATGAAGGTGGAGGCAGGTGTGGGTGTTTCACCTTTTCCACCCACATTTTGATGTTGTCGGTACCGGGGCTTGAGTCGGTGATCTTCCAATCGCAGGCTTACTGTCTCTAACCTCTGCACCACCACTCCCCCACAATTTACATATTTTGCCAGGATATGGCTGCTTCAGAGGAGTCGACAGGGGAGAGGGTGGGCCCCATCACCAGCAATCTACCGTAGTCTGTTATGAGAGAGTGCTGCTAGTGGAACTCAATTTGTTGTGGCTCCTTGGACCAATTGAAGTCCTTTGGACCAAAGATGAAACATCTCAACAAAAAACAAATGAAACTGTCCAGATGACCTAACTGAACTTTGATGGCTTTTCTACCTGGATTATTGAGCATGAACTTTGATAGTTTGCCAGCGGTTTTCAGAAAATTTTCAGTAATGTGACAAGCACTTTTTTTTTTATTGTTGGTTGTAGTCACACACAAAAAAATAATAATAAAAATTGGGAGATACACAATCAAAGTCACTTGGCTTCATACTATGCAGCCTGAAAAGATGAATATCCATCCATCCATCCATCCATCCATCCATTCATCCATCCATCCATCCATCCATCCATCCATCCATCCATCATATTTACCTGCTTTTTCCTTTATGAGTCACGGGGAGACACTTGTGCCCATGTCCAGCCATCACTGTGTGAGAGGCGGAGGACACCCTGGACAGGTCTGTGTCTTATAAATAATATAGGTTTCTATATCATTATATTTGAAAATATCATAATAAATTTGAGAGTCACACAGGCAGACAATCTTGCCTAGAATGTTAAAAAACAACTCTTCTCACCCCAAGCTAAAAAAAAAAAATAGAGGCCAACAATAAAGATAAAATGAGTTCACTGAGCTCACCCAGCTAATTTATGATGTCGTCTAACACCTCAGGGATTGATTTAGCTGGCTGACGATCGGACCTCCTGGAATGACTTCACACCAGACCAGCCAACAGGAACAGCAGGGAACAGGGGCAGGAGCGAAAGGTGACTGCACCCAGCTAAAACCCAGCCCTGATAGTCTCAAGCAGGGGTCTGCAATTTGCGGCTCTGGAGCCACATGCGGCTCTTTGGTCCCTTGCAGCAGCTTTTCAAGCTTTGATCAGCATTGACATAAACTAAAATGTATTGCTTGTTATAACAACAACAACTAAAGACTAGTTTTAGCACTTTTCCTGTCCTTTCTTTTGTAAATATGTAAATATTGGCATACAAGGAGTAAAACTTACTCACTTTAACTTTATGTAAAATCACATAGGTCTGCATAGTTCATAGTTTTTTAATCCCTCCGCCCCACTTGTCTTTTTGTTTGTCTTAAATTGTAAAAAATATCAATAAATGTAAAAAAAAAAAATTAAAAAAATTAATTACATATCTCTAGCTTTTTATGTCACGCCTACCTACAAGCCACAAAAGCCACCTCCAACAAGCCTAAAGTGGCCCTTGGGCCACCAGTTCATAATCACAGTTATAGCAGGTTGTTGCGGCTCTGAACACTTTTAATTCAGTGAACGAAGGCGTAAAAATGGCTCTTTTGATAGTAAATGTTGCAGACTCCTGGTCTAAAGGGAAGACATATGATGGAAGAATTGGAAAAAATATATATAATAAATATATTACACAATGAAACGACAAGTAAAAGTATTCAAATAGTTTCACATATTTTTAGAAACACAAAATTAGAAAAGAGAACATGAGCATGATTGCAGTCACTTTGATCCACACTCCACACCAGTAGGTGGCGGCAGAGACACTTCCATTGTTGCCAACAGCCTCTGATAAAACAGCTAGCATTAAGACGAGGAAGAAGAAGCTCGCTTCAACCATCATGGCGTCGAGAAGAAGATCTGCGGCGCCAGTTTTCAATTTTTCAACTGCTCCCGCTGATGCTAAAAGGTACTTGCTGTTATTTTTGTTGTTTCTTTAGACAGTTACCATAAAAATATCGTGTTAAAACTAAAAAGAAATGTGTTGTGCCGAGAAACAAACATGGTTCTTCTGTTTTTTGTTAACTCGCGACTTTTGTTTCCTTTCGTCAGTTGGAAAAGTGGCAGTAATGCTAATGCAGCGAACAACAGCGGGAATGGGAAGAGAACTGTTAAACGTGAGTATTTGTTGACGCTTTCGATTGCCTTTTTGTTTTAGTTATATAGTTTACATTGCCTCGGAGCACATAAACTTCTAGTGTCTAATAAAAAGGTGAGTTATTAATAAATAAAGCGTATGGAAGATCAGACTGAATACAACAGAAGCATCATAATTAATGTTCATCTGGTTTGCGTTAGTAAATTTGGGACACAGATTAGGCCGGCCATGAAAACATTTCCTAGAACAGATGACAGCTATTATTACTGCGGTCTATTACTTGTGCTGAAACTCCTGTATATTGTTTAATATTGTTATGTTGTTTATTGTCATATGCAGGTTAGCACAAGGTCAACACAATGCAATGAAATCACATAGGTCTGCATAGTTCGTATTTTTATTGCCCCCACCCCCCCCCCCCCCCCCGTCTTTTTGTTTGTCTTAAATTGTCAAAATATCAATAAATGTAAAATAAATAAATAAAACCATTACATATCTCAAGCTTTTAATGTCACGCCTACCTACAGGCCACAAAAGCCACCTCTAACAAGCCTAAAGACTAACAAACAAAAAATACTAAAGCGTGCTATAAGGTTACAAAATAAAGTAGCAAAAAGTGAAATGAAATATACAAACATATTTTTACAAAGTTATTCTAACATAATGCCAATCTTTCTTGTGTCAGACAAGTTTCTCACCTTATCCTTGGACCATTGTGATGAGCTATAGTGGAACTGTTTAGTTTTAGTTAGCATGCAGAAGTTTTTCCAGTGATCAAATTCATTATTGAAGTAGATCAGTGGTAAAGTTGCTCATTGTTAGTGGCACTATTGTTAGTAAAACTATTATTTCAGTAACATCCAACAAAGCTAAGTCAGGTCATCACTTGTTTTGAGGTAGGGCTTTAATCTGTGCTCAAGGGCTTGTTGACAATATCAGTTTTAGCTTGTTCATAAAGTGCTGAACTTTTTGGCTGAATTGTTGATGTGATGGATATCGTAGCGGGGCTCAAGAACTTTTAAGCTGGTGCATCAACAGAATATGGCCGTAGATCCAGAGCTTTAAAAACTCCTACAGCTTGTGTTATTGCTTTGGACCCATCTGAATTACCTGGTGAAGGTTGTTCAAATGCTGCTGTTATCCGTGTTTGCAACAAGCTGCTAGATGAGACGTTCACATAGGATTATGATGTTTCAAGTGCGTTAACAAGTTAGACATGTTGCTGCTGCAGACACAATCTTCATGAAACAACGTCGACACACAGCTTTGGATTGCGCTCGTCTTTTAACAAGAAAGCCATAATGTTCCCAAACAGGAGACCGCAACAAAATGCTAGTTTGCTAATGCTACGCGTGCTGCAAGATAATAGCGCCGTGCTGAAACACATGTAGGAACTTTAGTTCTGCGATGCATAATCTCTTGTTAATAAAATGTAATGAGTGAAAAAATAATTGCAACGGTACGCAGGTGGACCGAACCGAACATGCTGTACTGAAATGGTTCAATACATCCACATGTACCATTACACCCCTAGTACCTTCACATCAACCAGTCAACCAGTTTGATGGTGCTCAGATGGTGTCTGAAGTCCACCCCACCGACCCGTTCAAGACTTGCGGCCAAAGTGGTTCAAAATATCAAAGTTCATGCTCAATAATCCAGGTAGAAAAGTCCAACAAAGTTAAATCAGGTCCTCTGGACAGTTTCTTTTTCTCAAAACGTTTTGTCTTTCATCCAAAAGACTTCATCAGTTTGCAGACTGACTTCATCAGTCCACACTGAAGAAATCTTTAGCTTATACTCACAGTTTTGGCAAAAGTGTTTTACATTGGATGCCCTTCCTGACACACCCGAGCTTGGGACTACTACCACAAGATACTCTGGCTTGTGCTCCCTAGTGGCTGGTTTTGGATGGAGGGATATTTGATATAATTTTTTTTTTGTTTTAACTAAAGGCAGCATGCATGAAAATGTTTGCAAATCATTTTATTATGCCCGTTTTAATTTTACATGTTTTTAGTGTTTTTGTCTGACAAGTTGTACAACTTCATTTAAGGTCAACTAAAATGTGAATTACATCATCCTGACTTGTTCTTTGTAATAAAAATGGGTAAGGGCATGCAGGTCTAAGCTGCACCTAATTAGTAATTTCATTATCTAAACTGGAAAAGTTGTTCAGCTGTGAAGTGTTTGCACATTAATTTTTTTTTTCCTAAAATTTTAAAGATATAAAATCAATTTGCACAACTGTTGTCTATTTATTTATTTATTTATTTTAATTTATAGGATTTACCATTCTTAAAGTGAATAGTTACTGTGGAAAGCTTGGCTTGAATAGTTGTTGTGTCTTACTTTATAAATATTTTTTATTAATCTGCAGCCAGTGGGACTATTGTCAAGTCACGATATCTTCAAACTGCTGAGAAGACGTCTCTTTCAAAGGTAATACCTTTTTTTACCCCTGATTTTTGTTTTTCATATATGAAAACATGGTCTTTTATGTTAGTTACTCAGCATGTGGATCTATGTTGCCAAATTTAAACAAGTGTAATAATAATGACTCTTAATTTTTATTTTCACGTGTTTTCAACTTCGCTATAGTGATTTATTTATTTATTTTTTTAACTTCTTTTTATTCAACTCCATCCCTTATCTACATTTTCAGAGTAATTCACTGACGGATTCAGTTGTTGTGCCTCAGCGGCCTTCCTCTCCTAAAGCAACTTTTCCTAAACCAAAGGTGGGCACCCCACCTCGACGCTCACTGGCACCGCAGGCTCTTACAGAATGTGAGTACATCTTTTTGGAGTTATTTGGATTTGTGTTACTCTGAGTTCTTTCTTGTTTTGAATTGTTAAATAAACGTCTATTAAGGACGAATGGATGAACGAACTTGTAACTGTAGTACAACCTGGCGGCAACAGTGTTGACGTTTGTATTTCTATAGATTGAGAATGCAGATTAACACTCTGTTATGTCTGTGACATCAAAATAACACGTCAATTTATTTTATCTTCAATAAAGCAATGATGTCACACGTAACCGATCCATCACTTGGAAGAAGTGTTCTGCAGTCCACATTCTCAGACGGACACTGCTTTCGTCCAGATTTTGATATTTCAGACATTAAAGGTAAATGAAATAAACCCATAAAGTTGTGTTTGTTGTTTTCAGACTGGGTTTTGTTGTAACCTTTTGTTTTTAATCTCTGTTCTAAAGATAAAACTGTGATTGAGAATACAACAGAGTCTGAACGAAACCCAGAGAATGAGAAATTGGTGGAAATGCGAACGTTTCTACTAGCCTACCTCACAGCTAAGGTTTGATGAAATAACCAACTGAGAAATGCTGCGAATAACTTTAATCTTGTCTGTTCATTCAATCAGTGTGCACTAACACTATCAGTAAAATAAACAAATTTTGACCTAATGTGTGCTGTTAAATAAAATCATATTGACACATTTGCATCTCTTCAGTAATTTCTTTTTTTATTGTTTTAGATGGAGAGCAATACTGCAAAATTCAAGGCTGAGGCAGAGGAACGAATCCTTCAAGAGATGAAAGAAGAAGATGTGCTGCGTAATGAGGTCAAGGAAAAGAAGCACCAGTATCTTGTCGCTGTGAAGCAAAGGCAGCTGAGTGAGCTGTTGGACATGCAGGTCAGGGCACCTCCTGTAGTTAGCTGTTGAATTTAGACTTTACACACTTTCACTGGAAAGAAATTAGTTTTGTCTGAATTTATCTGAAACATTAATTATCGTATTCTGAATTTATCTAAATGACAATTTAAGATTCATGTGAGGGAGAAAATGTGTAGTTACATCTCACAAAGATGTTTAAGATACTGTATTGCAAATAAAGGTAAAATTTAATATCTGTAATTTTAAAATGATGAATTTTAAGAATATAGATTCAGAAGTTTAATACCATTTCGGATTAATATAGTTTGCAGAGGTGTCTTGCACTCAGTTTTTACATTTGTGAAAAATCAAGGTATCAAAATAAAGTATTTATCAGCATGCACACTTACTGATAAATACAGGTAGACTAATATGCTGTAGGTGCTAGCACTTTGAACAGAGGTTACTATCTTCTCCATCCTGAAATTTCGTTTTTCAGCATGACTTTAATGGCATAATTGGAATAAAATGTTTTGGTATTCTCAAATGCTAAGCAAGCACATTGAAGTAGAACCCTTGCCTTTAGAAGGCAATCAAATTATATATCCAGATAATCGTTGCTGTCAGGATTGGCCCATATGAAGAAGACAAAGAACGCCAGACAGTACAGACAAGTTGCCTCCGATCTCATATTATGACATGTTTGGTTATTTATCGAACACAATGAGTGCCTACACAATGGAGGAGCTTTGCAGTCTGAAATTCATGGACACATACAATCAATGCTTGAACAGCTTTGTGAAGGACATCTGGACCTAGTTAAATAAAGGTTTAAATAAATAAATAAAATATTAACATGCCGAATCTCCTCACAGAATGACCCCAGCCCCAACTCAGGGCTAGAACCCAGAACGTTCATGCTGTGAGATGACAGTACTAATCTCTAAGCTATTGTGATGCCAATAACGCATATATTATTACACCTTGTAGGTGTGTACATTATCTATAGCCCACTAAAATATTTTTTTCATCAGATTGAGATACTGACTCCTGTGGCAGAGGCAGCCCCACAGTTCACAGAGAACTACAAGTGTTTCGCAGCAGCTGTTGACACCACTTCTCATGAACTGCCTGTCAAGAATTTCTACATCGGTGGAGATGGAAAGGAATTTTTAGGTATTTAAAAAAATTAAAATTTTATGCTGCTTTTAACTTATTCTGTAAATGTTTTTAAAATTTTTTTTATTAAACATTCTTGATGAGACAAAATGCCGATGTAAAGTTTGTATAAAGTTTCACAATAAATATGTCACCTTATCAGACGCATAGCCTAATCAAACTGTATTTTTCAGTGTAACTATGTGTTCTTATAACGATACTTAAATGTGTGCATTTGACAGAAACTGATGTTTTGATAACCATTTTCACTGGACAGGTAAAGCTGAGGCTTGCCTGAAAGAGACTGAGAAGTTGTTGCTAGCGTGCACGCAGGGAGACCACGTGGAGAACAGCACATCTTTGGACTGCCTCAAAGATATTAAAACAACATCTAAAAATTTCAGTCAGCAGCTGTCGGGGTAGGTGCATTTGAAGTTGATGCTATTTGATGGTGACTTTACTGTGATATGGCTACTTTCTTACCCTTATATGATTAATTATTTTTTCATTATGAATTTAGGGAAATAAACTTGCTTTTGTAGTTATAGTTATTCCGTTTCAGGGAGTACCAGTAGTTTATTTCACTTAGAGATGCTGTTTGACTTTGCACTTGTATTGATAGGTGTTGGTGTTTTTTTTTTGTTGTTTTTCTAGGACCTTTTCTGAGCTGTTGGCGCTGTCATCACTGGTCTGCCACCATTCAGTCCATGTTCAACAGGTCATGGAAGAAGAACAGCTCGGTCTTTCAAGAACACGTGAGCTCTTCTGCCCTAAAGAGTAATGAAAACACAGCATGGGAAACAGTAAATGCACTTTGGATAAACGCTCCATCCCTGTCAATATCCCTTGATTTTATTTTAATTTTTTATCATTTTTAATGTCCTGTATAATTTTGTTGTACTTGCATTATGTTGTGTGCTCTTGTATGGTTTGTTGATCTGGATGTGTTTAATAAAGTAATAAAACAATGAATTTGATGTTTTTGTTACCATTTTCGTCAGAATAAAGGTTTTCAGTTTTTATACAGTTAAGCACATCTGCAAAACGTAATTGGATCTTATGAATCACTGCTAATGCCACTATGAGAAATTGCATAATACATTAATTGAGTCATGATAGTGACTCACTGATGGGGTGTGGGGCAAAAGATTTGTTTACTGGAAATTGATTCTGTATTAGGAAGCAACATCAAATTCATAAAGCCTGGAAAGAGAATTAGGATAGGAAATCCAGTGTGTCCTGTCTAATTTACCTTAATTTGAATTCACAAAATTAGTCGGCCTATTCCAGACCACGCAATGACTATTTAATACCTGCACGTTTTTATTGCTCTGTCAGGAATGCCCCTAATTAAAAATGTATTCTTGAACAGCTTTCAAGTACATGTATTCCCTATTTTCATCTAATCTTATATATTTAGCCTTTTATTAATTTGAGAGCATTAAATATAGCAAGTTCCACATGTATGATTTTAAATATTTACGTGAGCCTAATTTTATAGTTTAACTTGTAAAGTCACAGTGATATCTCAGACAGCTATTTACAGTTAAGCCCAGTTTTCTTCTTTTTCCAGTTTACGCAAGATTTTTTTTTTTTAATCGCACCTAATTTCACAAAATGTCTCGTCTTTACCTGCGTTTTTTTTTTTTTTTTTTTAATTCATCGTCAAAAGTTACATTTAATTTGGTACGGTCCAGTTCCGGATGTGACGTTTGATGAAAAAAAAATCCATTTTCATTGGCTGCTGCCGAACAGTGACGTCATCCACATCAGCGGAACTAATGAACCGCAGAAGAAAGACTCGCGTGTAAGTACCAATATTTAATGTATTTTTACGAAATGTATAACTTTTTGCAAACTGCTTTAAATCCAATAGTTTTACTTTCATTTAACAGCATACTGTGTCAAATATGTGTACATTTTTTGGGGGGGTGAAACGAAATTCGTTCGATATATGTTGTTAGCTAGCTAATTCGTGCTCTGTAGCCGATAAAAACAAACACTGTTGAATTGTATTCATCATCGTACCTAAATCTTTGATAACTAAACAGTGTGTGTACCGGAGGCTAATTACATGTACCAGTTTTCTGACACAAACCATCATTTATCATTTTAAATACAACACGAGTTAAGTTAAAACTCACGTCTTACCCACTGAGTGGCTTAGTACTCTTCAGAAAACCTGCAGGTTTAGTTAACTTATTTTGATTTTTTGTTGTTAGTTTTACACAAAATGTTTGCTTGATTGTAGTTTCTTCTGATAGTTGATTTAATGATAGTTAATGTACTTTGTGAAGCACTTTGATCCTAATGTGCTACACAAATAAACTGTAAACTTGACGTAAGAATAAAACACTGACATTGCTAAACATAAAAAAGTGCTGACAATCAAATAGGTTGTACACACAACCACAAAACTTAATAAAAGCAAGGAAACGTTTACACTCTGTGCACACAAACATCAAAACCTTAAGTTCGGTTCCAGAATTAATTTTTGTGTGTTAAATCGCTGTACCTGTACTGACATTCAATCAAGCTTTATGTAGTGTTGAGAATTCAACAGGATTTATAACCAGCCAGTGAGTGTCATGGGCAGCAAAGCTGAGTAATAAGAAACAATGTTTTGAAGTCAGACCATTGGGGAAAAATAGTGTTTCCAGGTTTCTAATATATAGTAGATCTATTTTTAAAATTAATCTTTTATGAGACTATTTCTTGCACAGTTCTCACTCACTGAGGAGGGATGAACCATTAGGAAGATGGCAGAGACAGAGGAACAAGGTGGAGGAAGAGGAGCAGATCCTTGAAGAGCAGCTGAAAGAAACTGTGCCCAGAGGGACCTGCCAGACCATGTGTCCTGTTCAAGAGCTACGAGATCGTGAGGCTCAGAGCCGGCTTCACAGTTTTGAAATGGTACCAGGTACAGAAAGAAATCGAAAGCCAAAGGGAGACCCTTTGCGAGTTGTCAAAGAGTACTCCAGACCAGCAGCTGGAAAAGATGTGACGAAGCCCTCTGACCTCCGACCACCTGACATATTGTTGAAAACTGTTTGTTACCTTATTGATGACATTGCAGCCTCTCCTCTGCATCCATGGACTGAGGCAAGTAATATTAACTCATTTCAGCCTGTAATATGAGCCCATTTCAGCCATTGTTCATTGTAAATCTTGTGTTAAGAAAATTAAAATTCAAAGGTTTGTGTTGTCAAGCAACCTTAAAAAAACAACTACAATATCAAATTATAACCTTAAGTGGTAGATTCATATTTCCCCCTTAAACTTCTTTATTTTGCTGTTGTGAGTTTTATTTGTTTCCATCGTGCATTTTTTAAACTACCATAGTTTTTAATTGTACTAAAAGATCCAATAAGCGTGAAATATAAAAAAAAAAAAAATTTACATTTTTTTTTTTTTTTTTTTATGTTTTACATTGTAAAAGCTGTTGAGCTCTTTTTAAATAAATCTCCCATTTGCATGCTTTTCTTCTTTCGGCTTTTCCCTCTTCAGGGGTCGCCACAGCGAGTCATCCTCCTCCGTCTCACTCTGTCCTCTGCATCCTCTGTCCTCACTCCACCTACCTTCATGTCCTCTCTAACTGCATCCATATATCTCCT